>JASGXE010016286.1:0-11160 GCA_030068105.1 Sinentomon sp. SZTP_YWyxl
CTGGCGAACACCGCTGGTGCTTCCGTGACTCCCTGCGCTAGTTAACCGAGCTTATGCCGGACAGCGCTCTCGCCGCGTGACTGACACAAGGCGAACCATTCCCCCGTTGTTGTGCACTGGAAAGGGGAAGTTCTCAGCTTTATTTCATTTAATTCAATTTCTTGCATCTCTTACTTATATCTTGTATTTCTTTATGTCATCTTTATTTCTTTACTTTTTATTCTTTTTAAAAAAGCTGCCTCTTTTGAAGTTGCTTTGCTTCCTTCCTTCATCCTATTTTTTCTCTTTCTTTTTTCTCCTGTTTTAGATAATAAGCGAATGTCAAGGTGAGCAGTTGGATGAACTGTGGTAACGGATGTCTGATGAACTCAGGAGATGTCACGGAATGAAGGTTGAAGGAGGTAGAGGTAATGACGATAACCTAGCCCAAAGGATGATTGATCTGACGCTGAGCCAATGATGAAGGATTTGTGACATCACTGCAGTGTGTGTGTGGACTGACAAGGTGGAATGGAGGAGGCTGGATCGTTCCCTTGGAATGGATTGATTTGGTAGAAGGGAAGTTGTTCTGTTTGGGTAGAAGGGAAGTTCTTGTTGTTTTGTTTTTGTTTTTTTATCATTTCTGTCGGTTTTTTTCTTCTTCTTAAGGTCTGCCGAAAAGAAGGCGTAAACCTTACTTGAGTCTTGAGTCTTGAGTCCCATCCCTTCCCCTCCCTTCCCTGGTTTGTGATGAAACTCTGCTGTTCACAATTGATTATTGCCTTTGTGGCAGTGTTGCCAACTTGCTACTTTTTTCGCAAGATCTTGCTACTTTTGAGAGTGTCTTGCGTAAAAAAATTTTGTCTTGCGACTTGCTATTTTCCTTGCTACTTTTGAGGAAAAATCTTGCGACTTTCTTGCGGTTTTCAGTCAATATTGGACAACGATTTCGGCATTTTCAAACGAACAGAGGGTCATTTTTGGAGCAATAATCATTTTGTCAAGTTGAAAAAATTGCAGGAGGTGAAAATCCAAAAGGCTGAGATTTCGGACGCGGCAGCTTTCGAAACCATTCTTTTCTCTCATTGGAGTCGCGCTCTTTTTGAACGATTGAGAAGGAAGGAGTTGCAATTCTGTGGACATTTGGCGGCAAAATGCTCACTCCTCCAGCAGGATTGGTGTGTATTGAACACAGCAGGGTCTCTGCAGAATATTGACACGCAGAAATGATGACATGATTAACATGAACCTCCTCTTGACATTTTCATGTGTGACATATTCATCGGAACCACACAGGTTGGGTAAGGTTTGATTGGTTTTTGCAGAATCCGCAGTTGTATCTGCGGTTTTGAAGGACCCAGTTTAAAATGGCTGCTCCCACCCAACAACGTCCATGGCATTTTTGACTTTGCAAAATTCTGCGTAATGCCGTGATTGCAGCGCACCAGTGGAAACTCAACTTTTTGCGAAAATTGGGGGTTTGTGTGTGTTGGCAATGTTGTGTTTTTTTGGGATTTGGGTTTTTTCAACTTTGGGGTTTGAATCAACATTGCACCTCTTCATTTCATTTTTTGTTTATTTAATTTTTTATGGACATACCTACAAAGGTGAGAGGTTGGTACCAATCCACGCCTTTACCTTTAGACCTTCGGAAAATTAGATGTTTTTTAAGCGACCCCATTTGAACTGGGAGAAAGAAATTGTCGTGAAACCCAATCACAACATGTTGCGTTGCAATTTTTTGCGAAATTCGGTGCAGAATCTTGCAAACAGCAAATATTCCCATCTTGCGATTTTTCTTGCGGATTTAAAAAAAATCTTGCGATTTCTTGCGGTTTTTGGGCAAAAAATCTTGCGCAAAATGAAAAAACTGTCTGGCAACACTGCTTTGTGGCATGAAAACCTGCAGAACAGAGAAAATCTGATACCGATGCCGATGGACTGTTGGATGTCTTTCTTTGGCAGCCGACGTGATGACTGAAAAAAAATGACTGAGTTGCGCAACCGGACGCTTTATTTCAAATGAGAAAACAGTTTAGGGGAGAACGAATGGAAACGCAGCGGAATTGGCCTATATTCAGAAGTTGTGCATAAATAGGAGTGATAAAACGTCACCCAGCGTCGCTGCCGCTGTGGCCGAGTGGTCTAAGACGTCGGATCGATATGTGCTTGCATCCCAACATAAAGTTTTGGGGTCCCGGGTTCGAATCCCACCAATTCCAAAATTTTTCTAAGTGGCCCAGGAATTTTTTTTCGATCAAAATTCTTCCTTTATTGATGACCTCGGGTCACGCAAAGACCAGGTTAGGTCTGGTAAAGTGAGTTTAAATTAAGTTGCCGCGTTTAAAATGCAATTTCAAAACACCTGCCCAGAACTGTTACACCAATTACAAAATTGCCAACCGGACAAGAAACAAACTGTGTTTGCGAAAAGGTCCCAAGCTGCACATTTTTTTCCCAATCCACTTCCGCATACGCGTATCTGATTGGCTGTTGGGAATTCCAGCCATTTTCAGCATCCAATTTTCAAAACCAAACTTAACCAAACCTAACCTGACCTAACCTAACCTAACCTGACCTAACCTAACCCTATTGCAGCCCTAGAAAGAGTTGCGAAGCGGTGGCAAACATGCCAAATGGCAAAAAGCGGTGGCAATGCAAAAATCCCAAAATTGATGACGTCACAATTTGAGACGACGTGATTGGCTGTTGCGAGCTCCTGGCCCGCGGAAGTGGATTGGAAAAAAAATTGTGCAACTCGGAATTTGCGAAATGAGGCTTAAAAGCACCTGTGCAGCACCAGTGAACAGTGCAAATCGAAACGGCAACAGTTCGGATTCGGAATTCCTGCCGACATTGAACTGAACGAGTTTTCACCATTGCTCTCTGATACACAAAAAGCAAACTAAACCAAACCTAACCTGACCTAACCCAACCCAACCTGTCCAAACACACCTATCCGAACCTGTCCTTTCCTTTCGTTGCTTGAGCGTGCATGAAAACTCGTCCAGTTCAGCTTTTTTCAGATGTCGGCAGGTATTCCGAACTGCAACCATCGAAACCCCAAAATTTCCGATTTCCAAACCAAACTGCCCCAATCTCATGTGACCCAACCCAATCAAACCAAAGTCAACCCAACCTCACCGTGGTTCCGTGTGATTCGCTTGTTCTGCGAACCGACATGTCTCCCATTGCCCCCATTGGTCCTCGTCCGCATTTTCGTTCGTCCCGTTGCAGATTTTGGACTCATTTTGAGGGGGCACGCACTGACACGGAGTTTTTTTTCAAGCATGACGGCCCGCGGCCGGCCGCTTTCCTTTGTCCAATTTCAAACGTTCGTGATCTCCCTCCGGGGTCCGATTTCGGATTTTCAACAAAGCTCAATTTGAGAAAACGGATTCCTGTTAGGGGTGTTACTAAAACGCTGAACCTGCTTCTGCTTGTCTTGCTTGTCCTGCTGGAAACCTGCTTCTCCTGCTGGTAATGGTTAAATAGGTAGGTTAGGTTATTGTTAAATTAGGTTATCCTAACCTAAAATAACCTCACCTGTCCCTAACCTAACCCAAACCTGGCCATTACCAGCAGGACAAGCAGGTTCAGCATTTTAGTCACTTCCTCCTGTTTGTTAGCAACATGGAAAAAACAACCATGATGCGTATTGAATGTCAACAGGACTAGGACCACAGCCTTTGTTGAGTGACCAAAGAACACATTGTACGAATCTGTATGGATACACATGGTGCATGGATTCTCAAGTCAGAGAAATTAGAGAAAACAACAGCGCCAACCTGCCACAGCTCAATGACTTCGGTGTGAAGGGATGGTCAGGAACACCATCACACTTCCCCCCACCCCTACCTCTGACCTCTGAGCCTCACTCACAGTCCAAGTTGTTGTGCTCCGCTTGTTACCTATTTGTTCCAACTGTTCCAAGTCCCTTGTTTGGCCAATATCCGACTCCGAAAGTGGCGCGAATACCTACCTTCCTGTGGTCTGTGCTCACACCATGATGCTTTTTTTTTTATTAAAAAACTGCGGGGTCCCAACGCCAGCAGCAAAAAGTGGCGCGACCCCTCATCGCCGACACGAATGAGACCCAATTATTGGGCGAAACGTCATTTCCAAACCCAAAGTGGGATTGCAATGTGCAAGAAAGTGAAGTTTGAAAAAATTGCAAGCAGAGTATCGACGTGAATACAAAGTTGCAGTTGCAATGGCAGCATTCACAAGCCAATAAAAAAACAAACAAATAAATAAATAAATATGTAGGTAAATGAATAAATAAAAAAATTGACAGCATGTAAACATACCAGGTCATTTTTCAAGCGTCATCGAAACTTGTCTTAGAAATTTCGCCGTTGAATACTACGAAGTCAGATCTCAGTCGGATAAACAAGTGAGTTCCAATTCAAATGGAATAAATTAAGCAGCACACCTAGCACACAAGTATTTTCATAATTTTGGTGCAAATAATTTCCTCCATAGCGAAAAAAGACGAAGAAAAGAAAGAAGGCAACAATAAATAAAGGTGCTGACTGCTGAACAGTACCTGTCTACTGCACACCTGATGCTGCCCTTCTACGAGGGACATTTTGTGTCTGTGTGATCTTCCCCTCAAATAGTGGGGGTGTGCGAATCCACTTCACTAGGCAAACCCAATCAAATCTATCCCAACCCAACCTGGGTAGGAACCTGTGGTTCGGCATTATTCGCTTGTTTTGTGAATTGTCATATCTCCCATTGGTCTTCGTCGTTCGTCCCGTTCGTTGCAGTTATGCAGTTGAGTGAGTGATGCGCAATCAAAAGACGGTGAATGGGTACCTTACCTACCTGAACCTACCTAATGGCACCAGTTTTTTCTTGGGTCCTTTTTTCCTTCTAACTTAGGTATCTGGTGTTTACCCACTGAAATTTGCCTTGGTTCTTAGGCTAGGTGGGTACTTTTGCAAACAACTTGCGAAAGCTTGCTGTTTCTTATGCAAGATCTTGCTTGCTAGGTAGGTACTTGTGGGAGTGTTTTGTGGATAAGAATTGAATTTTACGACTTGTGATTTATTTTCTTTGCCTGTTTTGGGAAAAAATCTTGTGACTTTCTCGCAGGCATCAACCATTAAGGGGCCACAGGCATTAAAGCTGTCACAACACACAGTAATATCCCCGGTCGGAGGACTCGGGAGGTAAAGTAGGTTCCTACCTTTCATTTTTGCCAGGGCACTACGGCAGCAACCACGAAACAACACTCCATTGACATGTGGTTGTGCAAGCCGCAAACTAAGCAGCATAGATGTATGTAAGAATGCTGCCGATGGGAAAAACAGAAAGCATGTTAAACTCGCTGTCCCATAGGTAAATAACTAGGTAGGTACAATTATTCCTTGCAGAGAACAAGCAAAATGTAACGAAAGTTTATTGCACTAAACCTGAGGAGAATTTGTTCCGAAATGTCATTAACCCGAGGTTGCAGGCACCTGTAGTTTTTGCTTTTTGGCGTTGAAGTAAAATGGAGAAAATCATTCTAGCAATCTCGGTTTAGCGCTATTCCTGTCCGGATCACTTCTCCCCGGCATCCCCTTACCTCACCTCAGCTGCCTGTGGCTGATTAGGTATATTAGGTATGAAACGCTGAACCAGCTTGCCCTGCTGGTCTTGCTTGTCCTGCTGGAAACCTGCTTTACCTACTGCTGGTAATGGTTAAATAGGTCAGTTTAGGTATTATCCTAACCTAAACTAACTTAACCTAACCCTAACCTGACCATTAACAGCAGATTAAGTTATCCTAACCGTTCCCATTACCAGCAGGACAAGCACGACAAGCATGTATAGCGTTTTAGTAACTTCCTGCAGGTACCTAGGTGGGTAGGTAACCGTTATTTCAGGCCAGTTTTTGTTTTTATTTTTAGTCAAGTTCAGACCAGCAGTATTTTGGACCTTGGCCAACAATGGTTGTGCAGGGTTATTTCTTTGAGAAATCAGAAATGCGGACTTGAAGGTGCCACACAGGATGTCAAGCAATGTTGAGCGAAAAAACAACTATGGCGTGGTTCTGGCATGTGTCACAGGTGGCGCATCATTATTACTGACAGCAATATGCATTCCGTTTGTCAGTCCAGCATTGAGAAAGGTGTGCCTTCCTTTTGTGCCTGCAACCGACACACAAGTGAGGAACGTTCTGAAGGCAATAAGTGGAAGGCAAAGGATTGGCTCGCTTGTTGATCTTGGAAGTGGCGACGGCCGTATTGTGTTTGCAGCTGCCAAGACCGGTTTTTCTGCCATCGGTGTCGAACTGAACGCATGGCTTGTGGCCTACTCAAAGCTCAAAGCACTACTGGACGGTTCCCACCAAGTGACTAAATTCCATCGGGGGAATTTATGGAAATTCAGCTTGGAACAATATTCTACTGTTGTCGTTTTTGGTGTTCAAGAGATGATGGTCGACCTCAGTCGGAAGTTAGAGGCCGAGCTGAAACCTGGTAGCATTGTCGTTGCGTGTAGGTTTCCGGTTCCGAATAAGGTTCCTGACAGCATCATTGGTTTTGGAATAGACACAGTGTGGATCTACAGCATACCTTCTTAACTCAATTTTTTCTGTTGTTGGCCATATCATTTTATTTATCGGCCAATTTTTTTTTTTTTTTTGTCATCAAGTGTCAATACAACAGTTCATTGATTCATGATTGGCAGGTATGGTGCAAAGAAGTAAATTTTTTTTTGGTACGGCACAAAGAAGCAATTTTTTTTTTAAAATCAGTTTTTTTTTATCATCAAAATCATAATTTTTTGTCAAATCATTTTTTTTTGACATTGAATATCAAAATAAGATCATCCAAACTTACGGTTGTGTTGATCGCCAATCAGCACTTGCCGTATCAAAAGAAGTGGACAAGTCGTTGAATCAAGTAGGACCGTATGCAGATTAGGTGTCCAGTGCAGAGGTAAAATTTGTCATGAGGCACAAATTTGATCTTTTTGCTTTCCTGTCTTAGATTAGGTCAGGGCTGCAAAAAGTCGTTTTGAGCCCTGGAGCACGGATTTTGGAGCCTGGTCAAAATTTTGGGCGATGAGCTTTTTTTTTTGCTCGTCGGCCCGTTTCGGTCCCGGGCGAAAAAAGTTGGAGAGCTTTTTTTTTTTGCTCTTCAGCCCAATTTCGATCCCGGTCGGCCCACAACGGTCCCGGGATCAATGCTCCCGTGCTCCCGACTTTTTGCAACCCTGGATTAGGTATTACATGAGCACAGGGTTGCAAAAAGTTGGGAGCAATGCACCGTAAAGTTGGGACGTATCGGAGCCGACAATGATCGAAATGGGCTTGCAAGAAAAAATAACTTTTTTCAATTTTCGATTGGGGGCGAAACAAAGTTACGCTGAGGCAAACATAAGCCCTTCGATTTTCGGCCGGGATCGAAATGGCCTGGTGAGCAAAAAAAGCTTTTTCCACCAAAATATGACCAGGCTCGAGATTCCGTGCTCCAGAGCTCCAAAACGACTTTTTGCAGCCCTGCGTGGGCCTTATTTTGTTGCTTCCCTTAAGGCCTACCTCCCTCTCGCTGTACCCCTCTCCCCCCTCTCTCATGCCATAGATTGGCCCTGCAGCCGCAAAAAAATGCCAACCTACCTTCCTAACTGCTTCCACCTACCTACCCGAAAAAAAAATGACAGATTTGGTTTGTTTGCTGATGAATAACTTACCCAACCCAATTAGGGCAGGGTTACCTACCTAGCAGGTACGACATGGGCCCAGGGCTGGTAACTAGTGGTAACCACTGCTTATTTTAGTTACCTACAGCCTCTACCTAGTTTTTTTTTTCTTTTCCCTTGCTTATCGTTGCAATGTCTCCGACATTTGCATCATGTCTAGGTGTGATCTTGCCTGTGGCTGTGTGATCTGGTGTAAATGATCACCAGCACCGCATATTTTTGATTTGAGGATGAACATTGATTTTGCTGTTCTCCAATTTCAACGTAATTTGCGATGGGTGTTCTCACGGGAAATTTGATTACACTGATACACAACTGGTTTGGTGCATCTCGGAGTTGTTGCAGCTGTAAGTTATTTGTGCTTGATAACAAAATAAAAAATAGTTCCATAAAAGAATGATGGGGTCGTCCTGAATATCGTGTTGTGTTTTTGAGCCTGTCAGTTGTGGCGGGCTGGGTCTATCAGGGGAGTCGTGCCATTTGGAAATTGACTCTGGGAAAACTGTGACGGACACTAACCTCAAGCCGTCAATTATTCTTCTTGCTTCTTTTTTTTCCTTGGTCATGGTCATTTGATATGACCTCTTCTGTATTAACTAACAATAACCCTCTAAACAGGCTTTAAGCCTAACCCTACCGCCTTGAGGGGTTCAACACGAAGTCCAAGCAAATTCACCAGAATATTTCCTGTGATCCCTAATTTTAATAAACAAAAGAGGAAATAAACAAATTAGGTATCCATATTAAGATTACACACCACATGATGCCAAGAGGAACAAGTCAATTCCAAATTCTTTAAAACAGGTAGGTACAATAGGTGATTAATGAACACTGGTGACGACACTCCTTCCAAGATAGGATATATCTCTCAAAAGTTCTGTTTGGGTGTTCTTCCTCCTCCCACTCCACACACACTGTGGCTCTCCCAACCAATCACATCAGTCTCCGTGACACTCTTCTCCACTGGGTAATGACACCAACTGTCCTTCCAGGGTCTCCAGTACAGCAAATGATCGCTGGAAACCAAGAATGCTTCACTTCGTTTGCTGTTTCATAAAGGTCCGTCTTCACTCTCGTTTCACAACTTGGATCTGGGGTCTTTGTCTCTTTACCCAGTCGCTCTACTTGGCCTAGGTAAAGACCAGCACACTTCTTCTGATGTTGGCACTTCCTTGGCCCCTTCAAACATTGGACCTTCCTTGGCCTCTTCAAACATTGTGGATCATCTGCCACCAACCACCCTTTAGCTGAACCACCGACCAACAAAACTAAGGTTGGTCCTCTAACTTTCTGGCCTCCCGCCAGCTCCAATCATCAACAAAACTTTCTCTTCTAACTGTAGTTTTCCCCCCACCCACCTAGAGGAATAGAAAGAAAAAACAAATTAGCACATCCTAACAAACTTCCCGTTACAAAACAAAGAGGTAGGTACCTCCTACCTTGGTACCTATCTGGATATCCATCTGCCTACCTGGAAATCTCAGGGAATCTTAGGACTCTGGAACGCAAGGAATTCTTGTGTAAATTTCACGAAAGTGGCCAAAACGTGTGGAAAAATTTGCCATGGGTATTTTTACTCATTGAAGCTGCCTGGAGAAGTGTCCAAGCACTCAAGTTACACCATCCCCTTTGAATTATTTTCCACAATGAGTGCATTACAGGTTGCAAAAAGTCATTTGGAGGATTGCAGTTCGAAATACCTGCCGACATCTGAAAAATGCTGAACTGGGCGAATTTTCACACATGCTCAAGTAGCCAAAATGGGATAGGAAGATAAGGAAGGACGAGGGAGGGAGGATAGGTTAGGTTAGGTATAGTTAGCTTTGCGTATACCACAGAGCAATGGTGATGACTCGTTCAGTTCAATGCCGGCAAGTATTCCGAACTGTCAAAGAGCATGGATTTTTGACCCTGCTGGTAAAGCTTTTTTGATTTCTCGTCAGCCCATTTCGATACCGGTCGAAAGTCGAAAGGAGCTTATTTGCTTGCCAGCCCATTTCGATCCCAGTCGGCCCTCATCCGTCCCGGGAGCATTGACTTTCTTGACCCATACTCCCGACTTTTTGCAACCCTTGTGCATTAATGAGTATTGTGCATCAATGCAATGTGCATAAATGTGTTCAAATTCATAATGATTTTCATTCATTCAGACATTCATTCATTCATGATGATGTGCAGAACAAATCTGCCCACACATGCGAAGGAATTTTTCTTCATCATCTGAAATCTGAAAATTTTCAAATCCACTTGAAAAGCCTGACATAATCCCATGGAATTTTACAAAATCAGAACAGAACCTACCTTAGGCTAAACACACTTCAGGTGAATTTTACCAACGGATTAATATTGAAAATGGCAGGAATTAAGTTGAGCATGTGTAACTTATCCACTATCCATTTTTCAGACCTTGAAATGCCTGAAAATTTTAAGGACAGCATTTTTTGTTAAAAAGTGTGACGCATTTTCAAATTGTGAAGGACACTAACCTCCAGCCACCAGTTCCCTTTCTTGGTCTTGATTATCAAGGGTCATATCAGAGAGTCATATCAGATATGACCTCTTCTGTATGAACTAACGATACTTCAGTAGGTACCTAACCCTATAAACAGGCTTTTAACCCTAACCGTTACTGCATTGAGGGGTTCAGCACAAAGTCCAAGCAAATTCAACAGAATATTTCCTGTGATCCCTAATTTTAATAAAATAAGACAAGGTTGCAGTTTTGCTAAATTTTTAGGGTTTTTAAGTTGCAAATGTTATTGAAGGCCCGCCACTTATCACGAAATACCCACGCCTGTTCACTTATCATGGTTTCCACCTGTCCAGAATGTCCTGGATTTTTAATTTGTCCTGGAATGTCCTGGATTTTGATATGTCTGTCCTGGTGGAGAGTCCTAGAATTTTTTTTCTGCTGTAAATGAACCATTTTTTTTGTGGAAATGACTGAAATTCTGATCCACAGAAGTAGAAAACAAGCCACAACCATTTGTTGTTTTTTTTTTCTTTCTTTCAGACCTTGCCACATTTCAGAAGAAAATGTTACTTTTTGGCACCTCAAAATGCCATTTGGAGAACCGAAAGTTGTCAAAAGGCTCCAGTTTTGGGGGGCGGAGTCCCCCAAACCCTCTGCCGCGGGCTCTGCCCCCTGGACCTCCACACCTGGAGCTCAATGTCCTGGAAATATACTGTAAAAATTATTCTAATTTCTACTGGGTACCCTTAATTTAATTTAATTAATTTTAATTGTTTTAATAATTGCAATGTAATACCCAGAAACAAACAGAAAGTAATGAGACAAACTTGAGGAGGAAAAAAGGTGTAACCAGGGCTGCAAAAAGTCGGGAGCACGGGAGCATTGCTCCCAGTACGTCTGTGGTCACACCTGGATCGAAATGGGCTGGGGAGCAAAAAAAAAAAAATCCCGGTCTTCCATCCCTGACTTTCGTCTGGGATGGAAAGAAATGGAAATTGGCGAACGAAATACCT
>JASGXE010016287.1:0-11117 GCA_030068105.1 Sinentomon sp. SZTP_YWyxl
AAACAAGGGTCTACGAGGGCTATAGTGACCTTCATTTGTCCCACCATCACTGTCAAAAAATGTCGCTAGGTTCTCATTCCTAAACAATTTCCTGTTTCTCTGGAACAGGCTTGGAATTTCCCATGACATGTTGAACAAATCTGACACCGCAGTTTTTTATCTGCCGTAAAGCCCAAGCTTAGTTTATTACCTCACGAGGTAGGTTCCATGAAACATTAAATTTATGGTGAGCTGTCAATTATTGTGCACCGTTTTGGGCCTGTTTTTGTGATCCAATGATCATCCTGCTGCTGAAATCAACTCCGACCTTGTGGACGATGCTGTCGGTGGAATTTTCACATTACATACCTGACCTGGTTCGTTGCTATTTGTTTGTTTTGTCCTTTTTGACATTGCCATCGACAACACCCACATCGGGTTTCTAAAAATTCACTTCATGCACCAATGGTTTGCACTTGCATCCCACGCTTCGTTTCTTTTTGTGTAGCCTGCATCCGTTCACCTCGCCGGCCGAAAAGATGCATGCTGCCTCGGTGAGAGAACATGACGACTTGATTGTTGTTGTGGTAATTGCCGAGGCAAAAATTGATGCATGCCTGACCGGGGTTTACCACGTCCAGTGGCTTTTATTGCCTGTGGCCCCCAACATAGTTAAATAGTTAAAAATATTACACACAAAAATCGGTGCATATCCAATTCCGTGCAATTGCGATTCGATGCAAAAAATCGGCGAATTGAATTGAACAAATTCGAGTTGTGGGCAGTTTTCGCACGATAATCTGTGGTTATAGAGGTGTCGGTGGTTTTTTCCGCCTCATTCTAAATCTTCGTTGCCAAAGAGAAGAATGCGGCTCAATCAGTAAACCAAATTTCGTTTTTGTTTTCTTTTGCTCGAAAAAGTGTCCTGTAAAAATTTGACAAAAAAGTGAAAAATTACGTAAAAAAGTTGAAATATTTTCGTGAAATGTTCAAAACAGAGCGTTCTCCGCTTATTCTACAATCTTGTTTCAAATTTAAAAAAATTCTATGTTTTTTCACTGTAAACAGAAATAAAAGTCAAAATAAAGTGAAATTCTGCTTGCTGGCACGTTATTGGTACTATTAATTTATGTGAGCCAAAGTGGAAAATAAAATCGCGATTTGAAAAAACGGCCTTCATAACAAGATTGACATTTTCGTTGACTCTCCGAAGAGGCCTCTTCTGGGAGTAAATCCGCAGCACGAAATCGTTAAAGGCAGTGGCAGCAGGGAAATGTCAATTTTTAAGAAATTCCTTCCTGAAGAAAGTTTTCGAGATGAACCTTTGAGGTCGACAAGAAAAAAACTATTGCGCTTTTCATTTGTTTTATGTCATGCAAATTGGAATTTTCGCCTGATGTCGATGACAAGAAGTTTATTCCATCTCAACAAAAATCGGCCATCGTACGCGGTGGTATCGCTTGGCGCACTTTGTGTTGATGGGTTTTGCACGTCGATAGTATTTCCTGTGACGATAATTTTCCATGTCGAAATCTTTTCTATTCTTGTAGAAAAATTTATGTCGGTTTGTTTCCGTTTCCAGCATTTTCCGTGTCGAGCATTTTCTGGCGATAAACTTGCATTTCTTTTCCTTCATGTAGCACCCTGCTGCACAGGACCTTCTTCCTGTTGAAGGTTTGCGATCACGTAGCACCCTGCTGCACAGGACCTTCTTCCTGTTGAAGGTTTGCGATCACATTTTCTTTTTCATGGTCAAAATGGTCACTTTTCACAATTCCTTTGGTCTCAATCCTGGGAACAGGACAATAAAGTGTGGCAGAAATTGTGTCATGGGTTATAAATCTTGGATAATTCTGACATGCCGTGGACGTTTGTAATGTTTTCATCCGCCAAGATGATAGCTACAAGCAGGGATGATGCAATTCTCAAACAAAAGAAGTGCAGGACACAAATTTACCAAAACCAACTCTGCTGCATGCATGCATATGCAGCCAGATCTTTTTCGGAGCAGGTACATCTTCATTTCACAAAAAGTCCAAAATGCAACACTCAACCCCTGCTGCCAGGCAAGCAAAAAATAACTTTCTGCGCTTTTGAATAGGACTTCCATAAACCTATTTTCGAATTTTGGGCATCACCAATTCGTGTATTTATGGCCAATCTTGGCACTCCCATTTCTGTGCCCACAAAATTGATTTGGGGATGCGTTCGAGGGTGAAACTTCAGAGCGAGGGCCTTTCTGGGAGGTGAACCACCCACGGGCGATCTTTGCTTTTGGGGATCCAGCTGTCTTGGCGTTTCTGCCTGCCACTTTCGAAATGGTGTTCGAGGTGACTGTTCGCTGGTGCTCTTGCGGCAAGCACAAAATATCAGAGGCGTGTGCATATACGAGTATCGAAATGATGGCTATTTCTACTCGTATGTTTAATCGTTTGTTTTGTCTATGCATTTTTCTTTGTGACTTATTGCGTCTCTTCTGGATGTTGTAGTTCACGGAAGTAGTCTGTTGTTCTTGTGCGAAAGTGACGAAAAACTGAAGAGTGGCACATTTTCCATGAGAGTGCTCGTGACGCCTTCTCGAAGTGTGTGTGACAAAATGATCAAGTGAATAGGCGCTAAATGGGTTGTTTGCTTTCTTTTACAAAGGTTGCCTTTAGCAAAACGCCAGCTAAATTATGTTAGCCGTTCTTAATGACTGCCATTATTGACTGTCTGTGGCTTAAATAGCTATCACTTTGTGTGAAGCAGCCGAAATCCTAAGCTCTTGCTCAGATGGCTAGATACTTCTAGACGGCAGGAAACGGATTTAATTCCCCATCTCCACGAGAAGGGGGTAAGTTCTCTTTTTCAACAACATGCCTAAAATGTTGTTTAGAGTACTTTCTTTTCATAGACAGGAGCAAACGACACGCGCATGAGTATAACGTGCAAAACTGTCGTTTGGAAGACCACCCTGGTCAGTAACTCTAACGCCAATTCCTGATGGCACATGTCACGTCCATGAAAATTAGACAGTTGAGCGAGATGCATTTGTGTGCGAGATGCATTTGCTTTTCGATGCTTTGAGCGAGATGCTTTTGTTTCAACAAGAGAAGGCAGAAAGAAACCAGACCAACTCTAAAGTCACGAGATGCGAAGTAATTAGTCAAAATGTCTGAATCCAGTTTGTCGTTTTAGTTTTCTTCAAAATGTCGCCTTAGTTTGCTTATCTATCTGTCTTTTGCCATTTTTAAACTATTTGTTTTTCCTTCAATTGGTTTGTAAATAATCTTACGTGTTGCTTGATTGTGTGGGAAACCTTTGTGGGCCTTGCCAGGGAGGATAACATGTTGCCTTGCTGGAGAAACCTGTTCTTTTAGTTGCAAGCAGTTTTTGAAGAAGTTCATTTTTTTGGACAAGCCATTTTGTGCAGGTTGTTGAATGCCGGACGGGGGAATATCACTGTGCTTCCTATCTTCTTGGGTGCAGTCACAATTTGCACAGTTCTTTATGTCAGATGAGTCTTGAAAGTATGTAGACGTCTAAATATGTGACAGAGTTCTGATTGGAAGGCACGTTCCTTCTCCTTTATTTCAGTTCATGTATGGACCCGAACCAAATGCAGTTCCGATGGCACATGCTGATCTGTGCCACCCGAACAGGCTACTGGCGTGACGAGTGTGATCCTGTGAGCCTGCAGTCGACGGACAAACCTTAACAGGGAAGTTACCCAAAATAACTTTTCTTCTCTCGATTCTCTTTATTAAACGATCTACGAGGGCAGTGCGCAATTATGGGACGTTTGGATTGCTGCATTCAAGGGAGTGGTTGTAGACCGGCCTCCGGCCATGACCAGACTTGTTTGTTGGAGCGTCTGGTCGACGTTGCAAGGGCCAGCATTTGAACAGTCCGTTCACCTGAATATGTAAAGTGCTTTTGTGATGACCGAACTTTTCGTCGACCTTCTGTAATTACCGTACATTGTTATCGTCAAAATGAATTTTTAACCGACATATACAACCTTGATTTATAAGATCCTCTTCTTTTATTGAAGAATTACCAGCGTGCAGCCATGTCAAAACTAAAAGCCTAATGTTCTCCGCATTGGTGAATCCATGGTGAAAATCTGACAACTCTTCAAAGGCATCCGAGGCAACGTAAATCACAACAATCAGTGATGACTCTCCGACAGCATCCGTGGTACTTCCAATAAATAAAGAACGAGTTCTACAAAATACGCAAATGGCATTCCCGAGTGCCAAGCTTAAGCCTATAATTTCTTTTTTCTTTCAAGGAGACGGCACGATGAAGCAGCCCTGAGGGCCGGTCTCCATCCTCCTTTTCCTATCATCCTCTCTCCCCTACTCATCTCCTCTTATTCCTTCTCCCCTTTTCCTCTTCCCTCTTTACCTCTTTACCTCCTTCCCTTCCCCACCCCTTCTTTTCTTTTTACATTCACCACAAGACATTGACCCTCCTCTGTGAGGTTTGGTCTGTGAATCATAAATGATCACCAAGTTGAAAAGTGGAAGCAATATTCACAGTCTGCATAGTTTCCGTTGCCAATATTTAGAATCCGTACTCTCCTTTACTTCTCAATAGCTCTCCCTAACATATTGATATATCCAGCAAATTTTTTAGTTCTGTCCGACTGATATATTGTCGCTCGAACGTGGGAAAACTGCCTGCCGAACGGATTTTTTGATTTTCTTGGCAACAAAATCCAGCCGAAAAGAGTGTCCCAGTATGAAATAGTGGTTGCTTGTAAATCATCAGATTTAATATTCGAAATTTGAGAATGAATGTAAGGAAAGTTTTGTGGCAAGCAGAAGTTCACGGTGCAGCAATAGGTCGGCCCCCTAGGCCTCGCCAATACAATATGCTTCGCAAACCAGCTTGGCAAACTGGAAGTCATGGAAGAACGACTCACGAGACTCTGCAGGGGGTTTTTTGGCACTAGGGCTTTCTCCAGCTGAATTTTTGCTGCGCTTTTCAGAGTAATTACAATACGGATGTGGAGAGGGAGTCATGAACGAAAGCTTTTTAACAGACCTGCTGTAAATTGATGACATTCGAATTTGCTCACACGCCGAGCAGTTGAACGAAGGCATATAATTATTGTATCTGGAGGGCCGACAACTTCGAACTGACTCTGCCTCTCAACACTTCCTTCAATTACACAGGCCGTAGCAACTCGACAAGACCTCAGCCTCCGTTAGAGGCTGAGCTCAAGACAAATGCCGGGAACCACCATGCATCGCAAATAATTAAAGTCAATTGACTTTAATTATTTGCGATGCATGGTGGTTCCCGGCATTAGTCTTGAGTTCAGCCTCGATCTAGAAGGATCCAATTAAATTTGGTATGCAAAGTGCCTCAACACAGGCAAAGATTCGTGTGCCTGGTGTTCCAACGTTAAAACGGCCATTTAAAACAATGAGAATGCACCCTGCTATTCCTGCACACAGACCTCCACCTCGATTGCTCACGATCGTGTGAGCTTGTGATGCGCCCTGCACTCGCAATTACACGTAAAACCCCCGCCCTGCAAAAGCAAAGGAAATAAGCTTATAAAAGCGAAATCAGGTGTATAAATTTCGCGGAAGTGGTGCACAGGTGTTTCTTAGGAGTTTGATGGGATTGATTTTTTCGTTTCTCAGGTGTTTGGTGGAATTTAATTATTAGATTTTTATTTCATAAATTTTCTGTTTGTTGAAATTGCCATTTTTATCGAATTTGCGTTTTTTGATCTTGCGATAAATCGACGAAGATCACAGGATTCATTGGGAGTAAGTATTTAACTGTATTAACAGATCCCACAAAACCGCGTTTGGTTGCGGCAGCATGAGCAGCTAAAATTTCACCATGAAGATTAAACTCTTATTCTCAGTTCAACACCGATGGGTGCAGATCCAGCGGGTTAAGTGAGGAACGTCGGTCCAGAAAAAAAAAACACGATATTGGAAAGATCCGAGAACATGTCATGCAAATTTCATTTGAGCCTCAAAAAGCACTCCGATGCCTTGTACAAAAAACGAGATCAGATATAGCACTTTAACCAAGAGAGATTTTTGATAATTTTTTCCTGGAAGCAGGAAAACAGGCGATCCTGCATTTGTTCCATCATCCTACAGACATTTCTATAGTAAAACACCAAAATCATATTGAAAATAAAAATGTTGAATTAAATTTCCATTAGTTTCTTTTTTATTCTTTTTGATGGGCCATTTTTGAAGTCATAATCTCCGGGGAGTCGGAGCACATTTTCCACTGAATATTTCCTCTTCCACTTTCGTGAGTCAACTATATCATGGGAAACACACTCCCCAAAGAAGTATTTGCGGCAAAAAATCAACCCTCACATACACTCAACCCAAAAATGGACTCTCAAGCACAAACAATAAAGACACAGGTGGCAGCAGGACAAGCACTTTAGTATACTTAGAACCAAATTTACTGGTAATCCACCACTTCCTCGACAACATCAACTGGATCTCGCTGCCGTTATTGGCATCCCAAATGCTTCCACGCTTTTTCATTTTCTTTTTTTTTTTTTTTTGTTGATGTGACTGGAATAGAGCTTGTATTGTTTCACGCCTGCCATCAAAACCTATTTGTGCGTCAGTACCTATTGTTTTAATAAAAATAAATCAATAAAAGCACTCATTGTGCGAAATGAAACCTCGAGTTCACCAAACGTGTTCTGTCGAAAATGTCTTCACCAGTTCAAGTGAGATGTTTTGCAAGCACTGAACAGCAACTTTTTCGTGACGTATGAATAACAGTGGATTTTCACTTACTCTGATCCTGCAGGCTGTCAACAGTCATTTCGCAAGAGAAGCGGAATATCCTTCCCGCTTCTTGAGCTTCAACCTGACGCAAGAAATCGAAGTTTTATTTGTATTTCGTGGAAACCTGGGCTCTTCCTGACAAACGCTTTGCAGACAATGCAGTCAATCATTTCTCACAGTATGGAATAAATTCTCATGAAATGAGTAGAAGGCAAAGGAACCCGCACGATTAGGCTTCGATCGTGTGAGGCCGTTCCAGATGTGGTTTTCGTTCCTTTATTTCCTTCTTCGGGGATACTGACGTCATTTTGATCTCTTGCTCAAAACTCGACGTTGCAGCCCTTCGCAGCGAACCGTTTACCATACTGCCCTGCTTTGGTCCAACAGTTCAGATCTGTTCAAAGTTTTGATTGCCCTCAACCAATCTTCTGATGTGATTTGCTGTTCGCTTGTCTATCAATTTTTCAGAAGATATGTTTTTGGCTAGTTGATCCCCAAATTTAATTCAGAGGGTTCTATTTATTCCTCGGCCAGTTGTGCATATCCTCCAGTTATCTGTTTAGAGCTTCCTTCTCCTCAACATATTCAACTCTAAACTCTCTTACAAAATCTTTTAAACAATACAGGTTTTAGAAAGATAACAGATGCAGACAAAAATGTTTGCATATATGTGCCTGCATTTTAGGTCCAAATTATAATAATTATACCATTTTCATACTGTTAAAAGATATTATGATTGGGTGTTTTTAGAGCACATCCCTTTAGATACCTACAATGGTCGTTTTGCATAAATCCTCGCCTGAGATTGTTGCTGCCGCGATTGATTTTCTCGCATTCGATGTATAGTCTTTGAAAATTCCGGTCGCTTGTATCCTTTAAATCCACCCCTTTTCCCTCAAATCGCGAAGGGGAGTAGATAAATAAAACCACCCCGCAGCAAAAAAAGGGCTTCGCTGCTCCATCGAGTGGTTTCTCAGCAGAAGGCTCTGCAAATGTGTTAATGTGAGCCAGAAGAAACCGTACGAGGGTTAAAGCGAACTCTGCCCCGTCGGGCCACAGTATTTTTTTGGTTTTTTATTTTAAGGGAGGGAAGGCACAACTTCTCAAGTGAAATTTTCACAACCTCACGCATTTGTATAGGCTGATTGACTGATTGTTATTTTGGGGCACTCCACAGTTCCTTTCATTCCACAGAAATTGTACAGTGGAAAACCACCCTCAAATGTAGGTACTTTTGTTGCACAAAGGGTTTTGCAAAGAAAATGAAATCACAATGGACAGACCATGACGAGCAGGGTTTTTAAATTTGTTCGGCTCCGACAAACCGATCAGTGTTATCTGCAGCGACCAAAAACACCTTTGCGAGATTTGGGCACAAGGGGCTGCCTTTAGAAGTCATCGGCTTTGTTGAAACCCTGTTTCTGAGGCCCGCAAATCAAGTGCCGCAGCAATAACCTCCAACGAGGATTTCTATATGTAAATATCAGCAATTCAATTGTTTTGACTTCCGTTCCGTTCACCGAATAATCCTGAAAAAGGAGTGACGGAATACGAATTTTGAAGACTGCATTCTTGGCTCGTGTTGAGGAGTTGAACTCGTAACCTATAAGGGTTCTATTTTTGTGAGTTCGAATCCCATCCATGGAGTTTTTTCAAAAGCAGTGCGGAAAACCACCCTCAAATGTACTTTTGTTGCACAAAGGGTTTTGCAAAGAAAATGAAATCACAATGGACAGACCATGACGAGCAGGGTTTTTAAATTTGTTCGGCTCCGACAAACCGATCAGTGTTATCTGCAGCGACCAAAAACACCTTTGCGAGATTTGGGCACAAGGGGCTGCATTTAGAAGTCATCGGCTTTGTTGAAACCCTGTTTCTGAGGCCCGCAAATCAAGTGCCGCAGCAATAACCTCCGACGAGGATTTCTATATGTATAAATATCAGCAATTCAATTGTTTTGACTTCCGTTCCGTTCACCGAATAATCCTGAAAAAGGAGTGACGGAATACGAATTTTGAAGACTGCATTCTTGGCTCGTGTTGAGGAGTTGAACTCGTAACCTATAAGGGTTCTATTTTTGTGAGTTCGAATCCCATCCATGGAGTTTTTTCAAAAGCATGTTTCATTTTTGTCGAATGAAAATAAAAAAGATATGTTCCCCAAAAGGCAAAAAGATTAAAAAAAAACATTAGGTATGCGGCAAGTGAAGACATCAAGCATGTTAGCGGACACCAGGCTGAGGTTGACAACACTCAGTTCTATGCTGACGCTAGACGGAAGCGTACACCATGCAGTGAGGCAGTAGGTGGAGTAAGCTTAGTGAAAAGGCCCAATTTTTTTGTATTTTGAGAAAAACTCAATGTCCACATCTTATTTCCTGTTTCCATTGTGGATGTTAAGAATCTGTCAGGCGTTATGCATGTGTGTGGATACTGCGCGATTTTATGTGTATGAGCTCCACTTTTCAGAATTTGTTTAAATTGTTATAATTTTCAGGGGTCAGCAATGAGGCTTTGGAATCACTTCATCACTGCACCATTGCTGGTTGTGTTGCTAACATTTCTGGAGTTTTCAGAAGGCTTGCATGAACTGAAGAAGAAACTCAAGGAACTCTCTGACATGAAACTTCAAGGACTGTTGGATATAGCGGACACTCTTTCGGGCAACTTCAGAACCATCGCAGAGGAGAAAGCGGGAGGTTCAATATTTGTAACTGGCTTTCAGATAAAAAAAGCCAAGAAGAAGATGTCCAGATTGCTTGCCTGGAACGATGCTGTGGTTGACGAATTTCTAGATGACATAAAAAATGACCAGTTCCTGGATATTTTGGAGCCCCTCTATTTTCTACCGAAAACAAATTATTGCAAGTGTCTTTTTTAATTGGAAGTATTTTTGGAAGGATTTTTGGCTGAGCGAAGCGAAGCCTCTGATTCTACTTTTTGCGCTTGCTAGCGGAGAGTTTTGTGTTTCAGAACGCAAATTTCGGTCAAACGTTTCTGAGGTTCTACTCATCACACAAACACGCTAATGGGCTCGTTGGATTCCTGTATCTTTCGTTCAATCAACCTCCCCTTTTGGTTCTGAACCATAAAGGGGTTTTGACGCTGCGGCTCATTTTATGGGGTAACTCCCAAAATTTATCATTAGCTCGCTTTTCACTGTTGTCTCTTCGTGCATATAGCTGAAAAAATGATAGGGTTGGTGCAGTTGTTTGTTAGACCAGATGGGGCATCTATTGGGCGACGTTTACGCACAAATCGCATCGTTTTTGTCCATCCCCTTCACCCCAAAATGTACCCCAAAATATCAATTTCCCATTTCATTTGAGCGCTAGAAATGATAAGACTGGAGAATTTATTTATTGGGTTAGACAGGATATTTATGGGTCTACACTATCGGAATAAATACCTTCGTTTTTTATCTATCCCTTAACCCCAAAAAGTAGCCCAAAGTATCAACTGCTTTCTGCACTGGAGCGGTGGAAATGATTGGACTAGTGAATTTTATCATTGGGTATCATGGTGTTTGTATTGTGAGTCTTTAGCGCATTAGCAGCTCCATGTCTGACCAGCCCCAATACCCCAAATTCTACCCCAAATACTACCCCAAATACTGCCCACTTCACAACATGAGTGGAAATGATAGGGCTGGCGAATTTGTTGATAGAGAAATCAACGTATCTATTGGTCTACTTTATCTCCCAAATTTAGCTTAATTTCTAACTACTGACCACCCCCATAACCCCGTTAAAGTACCCCTAAGTATAGAATGCCCGTGTCATTAGAGCGGTGACAATGAAGGATTAAGAGAATCAATTAATTGGGCTGGATAGGAAACTCATTTATCGGACAAATAGCTTTGTTTCTGATGTCCCCTAAATTAATGTCCCCCAAAGTAGCAACAGCTTACTTCACTGCGCGGCTGTGGAAAAGATAGGGTTGGAGAAGTTGTTCATTACGTATCAAAAGGGGTTGTTCATTATACGTATCATGTATTGGGCTACTTTGGGTATGAGAAAATTCGTGTGTGACCAACCCTAACCCCAATATTTAGTAATACCCCAAAATATCCAATGCCCACGTCACAACAGCGGTGGAATGATAGGACTGATGCATTTGTTGAGAGCTATTAGAAATTTATTGGTCTACTTTATCATCCAAATATAGCTTCGTTTCTAGTCGCTTACCATCTCCTTGACCGCAAGATTATCCCAAAAGTATTCAATACACATTTCACTGAAGCAGTCGAAATGATAGGCCTGACGAATTTATTTATTGAACTTGGTTTTTTTTTGCATTTATGTATTTATTGGTCAACTTTATCTCACAACTGGCTTCCTTTCTGATCATATCTCTCATTTTCAAAAAA
>JASGXE010016288.1:0-10649 GCA_030068105.1 Sinentomon sp. SZTP_YWyxl
GGGAGAGGTATAGCAAGCAGAATCTTTTGCTGAGCTTACAGTTGAAGTCTGGCCTCCAAGTAGCACCCAGGCCAATCTTCAGTGTCATCTTCCTCATCCCATGGTTGCCAGATGTGTTTATAGAAGAATCTGCAACGAGAAATAGAAAAAAAGGCATCGTAAGTCATTGGGTAAAAACTGCTGATGCCTGTGTAACGATCTTAGAAAATACAAAATGATCCACAATCGATGCAGGTGCAATTTTTAAAACAGAATTGGCCCGAGCCAAGAATCACGAAGACAGAGACAAAAGAGCAGCATTTCATATCAATGTTACATTGCTTTCTTGGTGTCGCAGAAAACACAAGTGGACTCTTCTATGAGAAGAATTACGAATTTTTAAAGATGCTTCGAGAAACTCTGTTTTGATGATTAAAAGTCTCACAGAAATTTCAGCTGATTCAAAACTGTGCCTGTAGAAATCCTGAGCAATAAAAAACTGCACTAAAAGTTTAGGTACATTTTTCGATAAAAATTTAGGAGGGAGGTAACTCGCCTAGTTTATAAACCCTCACAGAAGTTTTCCAAGCGCTCCATTTTATCTATCTTGATATCAAAGACTTTTCATGGATGTGTTTGGCCAATATTTTCCTCAGGATCGAATTTCAAATAGGTACGATGTTCAACGGGTTTTTCATCATGTTTACTAACTCAACCAGTTGGAACTGAATTCTAAGATTGAGCCGCTCTAAATGTGTGTCACTTGCTGAGCGCAGCTCCACAGAAATTGGCCTCAGCGGCATGAACAACGGCCTAATTTTGCTACGCAACAAAGAATGTTGTAATTAAGCTGGTGAGATCAGCACTGGTTGAAAGCAACAAACCTCAAGATGTGAAGACAGTGACCAGTTAGGTTCATGTTCAAATGCTCATTCTCTTGGACCTGAAGAGGATGAAGATCAATTAGAGGAACAGTCTCCGAAGACGTTGTGCCGTCATCATCATTTGAAATTTCAACGTCAGCCTCAAAGAATTCGTAGTTCACCAGGAGAACCTAAAAATATCAAGTGATCATATTGCATAATGTGCCTTAACAAACAGTTTCAGTGTAAATGTGAGCCCAAAATCCTATCGTACCTGATTTTGAGGGTATTGTTTGACGGTGCAATATTTTGCCCAAAATAAACCACATAGGTAGGTACCTACATTGTTACTGTCGGTGATCTCGATCCCTCTTGATCAGGTGTTCTCGCATTTCCTGGTGATTATAGAGAGGTCAGTTTCTGCAAGTGTCATTTGTGACAACATTTAAGTAAGTACCTACTGACATAATGCGTTCTTTTGTGTAAGCTTTCGAATGAGTCGTCGAAAGACCTCGTATGGTGAAATAGCAAACCCCACCAACCTGAGCTTTATCACTTCAATGTTCACAAAGGTGACTCAAAATCAACCAGTGGGAGGGAGCAGAGGTGGATGAAATGCTGTCAAGAATTGGCTGGCGGCTTGCATACTTGTGTGTGACAGAGACATAACGGCCCTCAAATGCATGCAGATTTCCATCAGGCCTGTGCTATGTATTCGACCAACGAGTATGTTACCTACCTCACCCAACAAAATTGCATCATAATAATTTTCATATTTTGAGTCGTAGGCCCTACATGCAGAGCGATTGGACGCATGTGTAAATGTTTCATTTGTGAAAAATGGAAAGGAAAATCAGCAATTGTGCTGCATCAAAGTGAACAAAAGGAAAAAGGTGGGCTAAAGCTAGTCGAGGAAGGACCAAATAGGAACCGATAATTGTGACAAGTTATCAGTAAACCATTTATTGGCGAACAAATGCATTGGGAGTTGGTTTTCAACATGAGCTTGGTATTTTGGGGAAAACCATCTCTATTCTTGTCTAAAAATGATGACAAACTGGAAAAAAGATAAAATCACAATGTAGGCAGGCCTATCATCTCATAAATGTCAACAACCACAATCCTGTTGGGCAAAGGTCTGGTTCGACTTCACAGAGAGAAGTGGTGCTTCCCTAACCGGTCGAGGCACCGCACTCTTTCAGATCCAGGAGTGCCCAGTGGGCCAATTTTGGCAAGAAGAACTGGTGCATGGGATGAACCACTTTCTTACAGCCTAGTCACGATAAAGCCTCATTAAGGTTTCAATTCTCAAGGCCTAAGTGTACGTGAGCATCAAGAGCACAAAAAAATCTACCCCCAGCAAGCACCCTGGCGTACCCTGAACCACACTTCATGTGATTCATCCATTTCTGTTCACACTTCTATTGGAGTGCAGAAATGGTGAGAGAACTTTCTTTAGACCAAATTAAATTAACACAAAAAATGAGAGGTGCTTACATCGACAAGAATTGGATCCAGAGGGTAGTTTTTACCCATACTTCTGCAGGTATCCCTCGAAGGCGTAAGCATTGCCTGCCAACCGGTAGGTTCCATGAAAACTTCGAGGTGTTCCCGCCAAACTCGGTGAACCTGCGGAGCCGGAACCTTTTCCGTCTTTTTGCCCAGGACATTCCAAAGGTCCTCCAGCATCTGCTGAGGATTTTCACCGAACGAAATTATCTCCATGACAGAATTAGAATTCTTCATCTTTTTCTCCACGGGATGATCACCTTGGGTGATGACATTTGTCTCCACAGTGTCCTCCTCTATGTTCCCTTCGTCAGCTAAAGTTCTTTTGGGCAGATTATTATTCTTGAACGCAAACTTTTGGCTTCCGGTCACAATCGGAGTTGTGATAGTCGTGTCCAAGATCGATGAGGTGTCGCCGCTCGCATCGGATCCCTTCTGAATTGCACTCAAGTTCATAAACGATTCGCTATTGGCATTCTCGGCATTTTCAATAAATGAACTCTGGAAGTGTGGCTTTGGAAATGGAATCACGGCCGGGCAGACAAATGACGACTGGTCGTCAAGGGAATGATTTGGATCGCTTGACGACATGCTTTCAGCTTAAAAACTCAGAGATAGACTTGAAATCAATGAAAGACAAAGCTACTGTGCAATTGCAACAACGAAAATGTTAAAAAATGAACATTGAATGCAAATAAAAAGTAGTACCTGACACCACTTAGGGTCTGGTTACAAGCTGCCAAACAATTTGGTTTGGCACAGGGGGGTTACCCCCCGACGCCGAGGCCAAGCACCCCCAGGCTTTGGCCAATCCATCCCCAGCCCAGTGCATCTTGGACACCCAATTTACGGTCAATGTTTATGTTTTGCAACTGCCCCGCATTTAAGTAGATTCTCTGCCAAGACTCCTTGCCTCCTTTGAACCTTCAGACTGCCTACTTTCTTATGCTTGCGTGTCAGCATTTTTATGGCACTTATTACCCAAAAACTGTCTAATGGTAAGTCAAGTGAGAAAAAGTCAAGTCATGGCAGTTTTTTCCCTGCTCCCCTCCTCACCCTTTTGCTACTGTATAATCTCCAGAACTTAAAAATGGGCATAAAATGTTTAGGTGCCATTTTGAGACCCCTCATTTTTCATTTTATCAAAAAGCTGACAAATCTTGGAGGATGCAGTCCCCCAAACCCCATGCCAAGTCTCTGCCCCTTTAGAACCCCATTGGGGATAAAGCAAAAGACAACCCCAGTGGTGGACAGATGAACCCAACCCCCCTGCAGAGCCTTTTATGGTCCCCCCCTCAAGGTACCCACCTTATACCCAAGCAAGTGCCACAAAGCTGCCCAACTTCCAAAAATATCTACCTTCGCTCATTTTGGCTCACAGTGGGTAACCTGTTTGAAAAAGGAAAATGAAAATTTAAAAACCAGTCCAAATGGTGAAGGAAGGTATCAAACCTCAAACCAACACCACCTTGCCCGGGTCCTTATTCCAACACCCATCAAGGCCTAAAGGAAGGTATCAACCGGAAAACCTGCACCAACAGCGCGGCCAAAAAATTGGGTCTCTTCATTTTATGTTGCAGGTCCATTACTAAAGGGCCTAAAGTGCACGGGTATATTCCAAATTTTGGCTGAAAACTGTCCACCAAACAGCTTGACCGAAAGGGCTCAAAACACTTTAATTTGCAAAGTTCAAAGTCACTTTTATGAGATGCTTTTCACGAATAATGAGCAGAGGATGTATCCACCAACTCTGAGCTTCCGGGCTAACATTTTTTTAAATAGGCCTCAACCTCAGAGTAAAGCTTCCACGTGCTCTGGCAAGAACAACAGAGTGTCTGCCATCATCATAGGCCAATATCTAGCCTACATTTATCTTATTAAGGAAAATTATGATGATTTCAGAAAGGTGAAACAAGAAATGGAAACAAAGAAGAACACAATAAGTCCAATTCCAAAACATTCAAAAGAAACAGGTGCAGTTTTTCCCATGGTTTTATTTTTACGCATCAGAACCGATCACTGTGGCAACAGTGTTGGTTTGATGTGATCGGACAGGTGCAGGTGAAACACAGAAATATGGCACAACTAGAATGAGATTTTGGTCATCTACCTCTGATCATTTGAAAATATCGTAACGTGTTTTGATATCTGTATAGTGTAAGCCTACGAGATGATTATGTACCAAAGGTATTTTTGATACTGTTGAAATTTGAATTTATTCCTCGCATCTGGGATTTTTAGCCATATTTTGGACTATCTAAAGTTTAGAGATCTCCTTCCGTAATCTGAGTGTACCTATCTTTGGTAAAATTGGAAGATTTAATTTGTTGTTCCTGGTTATAGATGTTATGTTGTGGCATGCCAGTTTCCATATTTCGATCATAGTAAATTTTGTACGCTATCTTTGCAAGGTTGTATACAACAAAACCATAGATATCCAATATATTTAGTTGAATAAAATACCCTCGTGTATGAGCCCGTCGAAGAAGACGATTGGTAGGTATATTTATTCGTATGATCTTTTTTTTAAATCGATGTAGGCCCTATTTGCTGCAAATTGTAGTCAAATGTCCCTGACCATAGGGTGAGGTGGGGTAATTGTGACAGTGGGGTAATTGTGACAGTGGGGTTATTGTGACACTTGCTCATAAAAAAAATTCCTGCGAAGCTATCCAAAATCCACCTTGGGCCAATTTCCCTCTGTTAATTATGCATTATATACATCAATTAATTTTCCCTTCTCTTACTTGGAAATAGGTGAAATAAATTTTGAATTATTGTCCAACATTAAATGCTTGTATCGAGTTTGACGCTGTTGTCTTCAATTTCGTGCTGATCGAAGGAAAGAGGGACTAACTTCAAGTTTTCTGCATCCAAGGGTAAGAAGCTTGATGATGGATATCTTTTGGTGTCTGCATGCTCAATTCACCTTTCTTTTCAGGTCTTAGACCACTGTCACAATTACCCCATGAAAAAAGGGCATGGGGTAATTGTGACAGTCTGCCATGGGGTAATTGTGACACTACCACAACAAGTTAGCTCATCATATCTGGTACATGCAAGTAGCTAATTATCTTTCAGACCAGAGATACCTACTTTCTAGGAGAGGCTAGTCCCAAATAATGCTTTTATTCATTTTTCAGATTGATAATCCACTGCGACAATGCCTCGTAATCCGAAGAAGAAGCACACAATCTTATACAAAAGATGATCTCCTAAAGGCAGTCGATGATATTCAGACCCAACAAAAAGAATACACTTCAAGCTGCCAAACACTACAATATTCCACGGAGTACATTGATCAAACACACAAAGGGTTGGAAGAATTGTGAACAGACCCAAAGAATCGGTGCTGGGAGGCCCACAGTGCTGCCACTTGATGAAGAGCGAACCCTTGCACTGTGCATTCGGAAGATGTGCCACTGGGGATTTGGTTTGAGCAGAGTGGAACTTTTGAACACTGTCCAAGAATACATAATTGCAAATAAATTAGAAACCCCATTCAAAGACGGACGACCTGGGGAGGACTGGTATCTGGGTTTTGTCAAGCGTCACAACCTTTCTCTCAAAGTTCCCGAACTGAAACAAGATGCTAGATATTTGCAAGTTACACCAGAAATTGTGTTCGGGTTCCTGGATCTGGTTGCAACAACATTGACTGAGCTTGGTTTGGAGAAAAAACCGCAGCAGGTTTTCAATTGCGATGAAAGTGGCTTTAGTTACGATCCTCGAAGCACCAAAGTTGGGGGGTAAAGGCGAACTGTGCTCTCGGAGAACAATTGGCTCTGGACGGACAAATACGACTGTCCTTGCTACAGTGTCTGCAAGTGGTGAAGTGCTTCCACCATTTATCTTGTACAAAGCAGCCAATTTGTGGGATAAATGGATGCCAGAGACAGGATACCCAAACACAGTGTATGCAGTTAGTGAGAAGGGCTTTATGACAGAAGCTGTATTTTTGAAGTATTTCCAGTTCCAGTTCTTAGCCTCAGTTCCAGAACGCCCCTGCATTCTCATTTACGATGGTCATTTATCTCACGTCTCAGTCGACCTCGTCAAACTTGCCCTGCAGGAAAATGTAACAATCCTGAAGCTCCCACCACATACAACACATGTGTTACAGCCATTAGATGTGGCTGTGTTCAAGCCATTGAAAACCCAGTGGGACAGACTTTTGAGTGAGTGGCAACGAAGCCATTATGGATGCAAATTTGATAAATCCGACTTCGCAATCCTAATAGGGAAAGCTTGGCCTGCAATGAAAGCCAAAAATGTTCAGGCTGGATTTGCCAAGTGTGGCTTGTTCGACCAGAATTCTGACTTCCCTGTGAATCCGGCAGCTCTGGATCTATCAATGTTTGATAGAGCAAAATTGCAAAAGTTCTTGGTGGACAATAATTACCATCCTTGTCCAACTTCTCTGCCAAACTGCTCTCTAGCTCATTGTGAGCCACTCCTGGTTGAGCAGCGAACACCACAAAAACCATCAACTGCAATCCCCTCCATTTCCAACCCCCTTTTGGTCAACAAACAGCATCAGCATTCAAACTTGCAGAGGCAGGCCCATCCGGCTTCAACCCCCTTCCAGTTGAGCACCGGCCAGGGAAACAGGCAAACACCAGCAAATCGGATCACCAGCAAAAGCAGCACAAACATCCCAGGATACATGCTCCCCAGAAGTTGCAGCTGCGCCACACAAACACCAGCATCAAGAAATCCTGCCAAGACGCAGTCCAAGAAAGCTTTTGCCTACACCAACTAAGCGTGCAGCATCCTTTGAGCAACTTCTGTTAGCAAAAATTGACACCCCGAAGCAGTCACACATCATCAACAAAAAGAAGCTCTTCGGCGAAGTGCTCACGAGAGAAACGTATTTGAAGCAGCTTGAAGGCCCACGTCAAAGAAGACCTCCACTCAAGAAAAAGCAGCAGCAGAAGATCCAGCAAATGAAAAACAAACCGAAGTGCCAGAGGAACAAAGCGGAGAGAAGAAACGGCCAGGAGAGTGATGCTGATGATCCAGTGGCCATTTCAAGTGATTCGGATCATGCAGATCTGTCAGACCTTGATGGCGAGCGGGGATTTTCTCATATGAAAATCCCACAGAACAAGGAACAATTTGACGTCTATTTTTGGCAGATGCAAAAAAAAATAAATGAACAGAGTTATTATGCTGTATATTTTGAAGAAATGTTTTGGTATGGTAAAGCAGTAAAAGTGTTCACTCATGATTCCGATGAAAATTCTCCAGTGTTTAATGTTGAAATTAAATTCTTGGAGAAAAAAATGTCCGGATCAGATCACTATTGGTGGCCAGTTAAGCCAAAAATTGAAATGATTGCAGCAAAACAAATTTTCTTTGGTCCGATGGACCCAATTGGTTTGGATCCTTTCATTTTTCCGTGCACAAAGTTTGTCGCTAAACTGTATAAGGCAATTCGGGCAAACCAAGACAGTATTTACTCTTGAGAACTACGATTTGTAGCATATATTGTGTCAAAGAATAACTGATAAACATATCTGATAAGGAATAAACATATTTGACAATAAACTTCAGTTCGATTCCTTGTATTTAGCTGTGTCACAATTACCCCGTGCTACTGTCACAATTACCCCATCGGCAGGGGTAATTGTGACACTTCACTGTAACATTTTGAAACGATATTGAAGCGACATATTGACAATTAGTGCGGAGAAATTTTGGTAGGTAACTCCAAATATAACACAGTTTCAAGCCCTGAAATCCCAAAGTGTGTGTCTCTATAGCAATTGGTGTCATTTGGCTGAAAAGTCAAAATATCGTTTTTTGGTGTCACAATTACCCCACCTCACCCTAATTCAATTGCGTACTCAATCCTTGATTGAATTAGCATAATGTATAAAGTCCGAAGGGTGTTTATATCTTTACATGTCTAATTCTAATCAATCCTTGATTGAATTAGCATAATGTATGAAGTCCGAAGGGTGTGAAAGTCCGAAGGGTGTTTATATCTATTTAATCTATTACATGTCTAATTGCAGGGTTGGAAAAAAACATGTTTTTTTCTTAAAAAACATAAAAAATGTTTCAAAAACGTTTAAAACATGTTTTTTTTTTGTTTTAAACGCTTTTTTCATCCGTTTTTTTTTTTCGTTGTTTAAAACTAGTGTTCGAAAATTCCCGGGAATTTATTTTCGAGGGAATATTCCCGGCAATATTCCGGGAATATTCCTTTTTCAGGAATTTTGGGAACAAACGAAAATTCCCGGGAATTTTGGGAATATTCCCTCATTGGGAATTTTGGGAATATTCCCAGGAATTTTGGGAATATTCCCGGGAATTTTGGGAATATTCCCGGGAATTTTGGGAATATTCCTGGGAATTTTGGGAATATTCCCGGGTAATTATGGATCATTACCAGGAATTTTGGGAATATTCCTTGGAAAATTCAAATTTTGAAAATTATTTTTTCAAAAAAAATTTATCACATTTTGCCAGTTTCGATATGAGTAATTTCGCCATTATCGCCAGAGCAGATACAGGCTGGTGGGAAAATGCAAAATGCACGAAAGCAACAAAATGTTGATAATTAATGTGGTTAAAGTCACCCGGGCTGTGAATTCTGTGGTAGGTACCTTTTTCATTTTCTCGGGTAATTACGATGCGGAAGGGTGAATCTAGGGCGGCGTATTTTCAGAGTAAATTTTGGGGGATTTTTAAACCTGGTTATTCCTGGCCTGTTTGTGAATGGCTTTTTTAAATTCCAATTTTCCTTTCTTTCGAACAAATTTTCTATTTGAAAAATCATACTGCACATTTAGGTACCTACCTACTTAGCAGAGTTCGTTCAACAGTGAGCAGTTTTGATCCTTTAGAATCATCGTGTGGGGCTGCTCCCGACTCAGAGACTTGTTGGTAAAAATTTATAAACATCTGCTCCTTCTTGACGAGCATGATGGCATGATCATTGATCAAGAGTTCGCGACTGCAGGCTTATGTCTGGTTTTGGAGGCTTTTACTGACGAAATCTTGTGTTGAAATTGCCTGCTGACTGCTCGTGTTGGAACTGCGTGGGCGGACTGGGTCTAACCTGCACACCAAAAGATACAAAGAAGTTGTACCAAAGCGCTTTGGGCCAACAAATATAATTTGTTCCAATTTTTCATTTTTTTTTCAAAGTGACAAAAAGATCATGTTTTAATTTCCAAATTTGCATCTAGAATGTAGAATTTTCATGTAGAATTACCTACCTGGTGCTGCAAAGATGTGTAGGTATTGCATAATGTTCAACAGTCGTAAAGAAGTAGATGGAATTTGGTTTTTTTACTCTTGGGGTAGGTAATCTCTATATATAATCTAGGATAAAATTCACCAGATTTATGGCAAATGCATAGTTACACATTCACAACCTTGGGTTGAAGGTAGACAAGCAAAAGGAGCAAAATGGCTCAATGGGGAGAGCAAGCCCACAACAATTAAATTTTAGGAGAGCAGCCATCCTCACCCCTTCATAGCAGTAAATGCACTTATCAAAGTCCAACCCCTTAGGTAGGTACCCCTTATCAAAGTCCAACCCCTTAGGTACCTACCCCTTTTATGTCCAACACAGGCCGCTCTGGAGACAAAAAGTCTAAAGTGGATGAGAAAACCAAATCGAGACTAGGACTTGCGATTACCTAGGTGCCTAATGTGAAATATTCAAATGTAAGAATTTTGCTAGAAATTTTGAATGAAAATTCCCAGGAATTTTGGAATATTCCCGGGAATTTTGGGAATATTCCCTTGGAAACTTTTCAAAGTCAAAAACAGTCAGAAAAATCAATATGAGACTGGAAATATTCCCGGGAATTTTCATCGAAAATTCCCGGGAATTTTGGGAATATTCCCGGGAATATTCCCTCGGGAACTCTCCCAGAGGGGCGGGAATATTCCGGGAATATTCCCGGGAATTTTGGGAATATTCCCGGGAATATTCCCTCACTCCGAACACTATTTAAAACGTGTTTTAAACAAGTTTTAAACAGTTTTAAACGTGTTTCAAAGGTTGCCAAGGCCACATTTTGCAATAATTTAGTGACAATGGTGCTTGAAAAAGGCAACAATAATGGTTTTATTGACAATAACAGAAAAACGTTGAAAATTGAGCTAATAAGCAAAAAGCATTTTTTTGTTTTTTTTGCAGATTGTTTTAAACAAAGCATGGAGCATGACATGGAGTTGATGATGTGCGTGCCAAAGATGGAACTTTGTGTCTGTGAAGGAAGATCAGTGATAACCATGGAACTACAGTCTGTGATTTTCCTCTTCTCGTCACTTCTT
>JASGXE010016289.1:0-10704 GCA_030068105.1 Sinentomon sp. SZTP_YWyxl
GGGGGATGTGTGGCGTGCAAGTATAATAGGTGTGTCAATCTAATTGTTTTCTTTTCTATTCCTCTAGGTGGGGGGGAGGGAGAAGTTTATTTTGGTTCCAGCCAAGAAGGCTAAGGAACGTGACGATGGTGGAGAAACACCGTTTCTTTGAGAGATAGATGTTGATGGGGAGGAGGAATTAACCCCGAGGCGAGGAGAAAAGATAAAGTCTGGTAGTTTGGCAGGCTGTTGGTCAAGTGACCAGTTCCGGAAGAGACAGGGGTCTTTGCCTTCGGAAGAGGAAGACCTGCTGGTGGTATAAACCTTGTGGGAACAACTGCCAGTCGACACCATAGTAGGCCCTATAGTGTGCCGTGTCCTTGGAGATTGCTACAGAAGATCGGAAGGAAAGTACAGAGATCTTTACAGTGTAGCAGGTGTGGAGTCAATGGGGAGCGGGAAGAGACTTTTAGATCCCCAAGAGCCAGAGAAACCTAGCGGAAGATTCACCAGTTTGTGAAGTTGGTGGGTGTGACGACGGACAAAACAAGCCCCACGAACATTGTGCAAGGAGCCGAGAAAAATCACAGTTGTGGAGAAGTGTTTAGTGAAATATTGTTCCCATGAGGGAAAGCATAGACTTCTCTTTATTGCATTGAACTGTCTTTGTTGGTTGTTAAGATAGCAAAACCCGCATTAATTTGATTTGTTCATTTTTCTTTTTATTGATGAATAAAATTAGTGTTAGGTGAACAGCTCTTGCTGTTAACTGATTGCTGAGGGCAGTAGGTTATTTAGCCCTGTTGAAGTCCAGAGGAATCAGGCAGGTGATTAGACAGAAGATTTGAGAGCTGAGGGAAACCTATAAAAGAAGGTTAGTGTAGTTAACGCTCCTGTACGTTGCAGACTGTGCTTCCCCTCCTTCTTTACCTTCCACCCCAGTTACAGGTGGCATAGGGTTAAATTTTAATGCCTATGACAAAGATGCTGTGGACATGTTTCTGAACTTTGCGCTGCTGGATTTTGGAGTTGCTAGTAGCAGTTTAGATGAGCTTTGGGACGAATTTAAAACCCTGTGCTGCTTTGTGATTTAAAAATTTGTCCCAAAGAAAAGGGCAATTAATTGTTCCGGCTTCACCTTCCCATTGTGGTTTACACCTGACCCTCGTAAAAAGTATTTGCATCTCCAACAGCTTTTCCAACAATGTACTTCTGAGGCTGGCTTACTTTCCCAGTATGCTTCTGCCTTACGGGACTATCAGCAGGAGCTGCACTCCAAAGAGAGAAAATTTGTTCAAGCCTTGGCTGTGAATGATGTAATCTCCACAAAACAATTTTGGAGATTTCATCGCAGCAAAACCTCTGCACCGGTGACCCTGGTCAGCGGTGCTGGGGCAAATGATCAGTCTTCCTTTGCACTAAAGGTTAGTAAAAATATGAGTGCTGCTTCCGATCCTGATCTGGCATCAACGTTCAATCAGCACCCCTCAAATTTCATGAGGGATGCTGATTTGTTGCCTGATGGCTCTGTGCTTCATGCAATAATATCCTGCAACAATTCCTCTTTTGATGTCATTGACCACATACCTATGGTATTTTTAAAGAACCATGGGGATGTGTTTTCAAAATATCTGATGATATTATTTTCTCTATCATTATCATTAGCATTATCATTACAGTGTCGGCGTGCCTTGGACTATCGATTCTTGTGGATTAAGCATGGACAGATATTTATGAAGAAAGACGAGCACTCTGCTGTGATTCGCATTGTAAACCCTTCTACTTTGGATAATTTAAAATGATTTGTTTGTATTTTCACTTTTCACTTGTTTTTGTCACTTCACATACAAAACAAAATGGCTACGCCATTTGATTCTTTTTCATATGCGTCCACCCCATTGCAGCCTTCTGGTTTAGTTAACTTCTTTTCTAAGCCTCCTGGCCTGACCTTCTTTCACATGAATATAAGAGGCATGGCTAAAAACTTTGGGGATCTTCTTGCTGAGTTAGCAACCTTGAGTTCATTGCCTGATATCATTGGGCTTTCTGAGATCCGCTTAGGCTCTCTACTTGATGCACATGGCTTTCTTATTCCAGGCTATACTCCATACTTTTCAAGACGCCCTGACTCTGCCCATGGTGGAGTTATTCTATTTATTGCATCATTCTTACTCCCATCACAATTACTTTCCAATATAGTTGGAACTGAGTCCATTTTCGCTACCATATCTCCCCGTGGGTTTAACAAGTCCTCAAAACTAGTGGTGGCCTGTTTATACCGATCTCCCTCAGCTTCTGTCAACTCCTTCTCTTCTAGTTTTGATTCCTATTGCTCTGACCTCATAAACCAGGGATATCAATTAGTGGTTATGGGTGATTTTAATGTCAATTTTTTGAAACCTTCCGACAACAAGAACTATTTCAAAACACTGGACTCATTGAGCCTGTTCAATGTTATAACTACCCCTACTAGGGTTGCAATGGGAGGGTCAGCTACCTTAATTGACCACATTCTTGTAAGTTCCCCACTGCTTCTTGTTTACAGTGGATTTGCAGCTGTAGTAGAGTACTCTATTTCTGACCATTTTGCTGTTTGTTTTGAACTTTGTATTACCTTTAATAGAGCTGCTTATTTTTCTTCCTCCAACTGTTGTAAAAGGATTAGTTACAATGAGATTGTATCCACTCTTCAAAAAACTGATTGGTCCCCCTTCTACTCATTTGTAGACACAAATCTTGCAACGGATTTTCTTCTGAATGCTGTAAGTAAGGCAGTAGATTTAGCATCCTCCTGTGTTGTGGATAGACGTGCTAGAAAATTCAGATATACCTCTCCACTGAAGCCAAGGATTTCTCTGGCTCTCCTAAGTTTGCTGAAAAAACGAGATGCACTTCACCGGCGTTGTCTACGAAATCCTAGCTCCACCCGGCTTGATCAGTATCACCAGTTTCGCAATTTTGTTACTCAGCAGTTGCGCATTGCTAAAAGGAGCTACTATAGTGAAAAGTTTCTTAAGGCTGCAAGTAATATGAAAAGAACTTGGCAGTTAGTGAATGAACTTTGTCCCCGTAAAGAAGCTTCATCTGGTATTGAAAGAATTTTTACTTAATGTTACATCTGCTGTTTTGTCTTCGGCCTTTGTTGTTCTTGCTCCACTGTTAGTTCATTTGTTTAACCTTATTTTCACAACAGGGGTTTACCCCAATTCTTTCAAGGTGTCCCGTGTTACTCCAGTATTTAAGAGTGGTGATCGCCTGCAACTGAGTAATTACCGACCAATTAGTATTCTCCCTTGTTTGAACAAGTTGCCAGAGAAAGCCATTCACAAAAGGCTCCACTCTTACTTTGAGAAATTCCAACTTCTTTCCCCTGCACAACATGGATTTCGCCCTAATTTCTCTACCACCACAGCACTGGTGGATCTTGTTTCCTACTTGCAGTTCTCCTGCGATAGTGGCCTTTACGCTGCAGTTGTGTCTCTGGACCTATCTAAAGCTTTTGACAGAGTCAACCATTCACTTCTCCTGCGCAAACTGTTCTCGCTTGGCATTAGGGGTACCCCACATGCATTATTTACATCTTATTTGAGTGAGAGAAAACAGTATGTGGCCTGTAACGGCATGATGTCTGAACATAAAACAATTGACACTGGAGTTCCTCAGGGCTCTGTATTAGGTCCTTTGTTGTTTTTAGTTTACGTTAACGATTTGTTTTCTTTGTCTCCAAATTCCAATGTCATTTTGTACATATATAAAGGGCAAAGACCCAATTTCGCTGGTGCATTTGTTGACTCGTGATCTTTCTATGTTGCAAAAATGGTTTTCATGCAATAACCTTTACTTAAATGTACTTAAGACACAGTTTTGTATTTTCAGGGCCAAAAAAAGTGCCATTCCACACAATCTTCCATCGTTGACTGTAAATGGTCTTTCCATACCTTTGGCCCTTGAAATGAAGTTCTTAGGTTTGACTCTTGATTCCCATTTAACGTGGGATCCTCATTTTCGATCACTGCAACACTACCTCAATTATTTACTGGTGGTGTTCAGGGCTCTGCGTTTGTACACTCCTTCCCATGTTTTGCGCAGTGTTTACTTTGCCTTAGCTCATTCTAAGCTTACTTACGCAGTTGAGACATGGGGACCGGCTTCTCTACAACATCTTGGCCATATTTATATCAAGCAAAAGCATTTGTTGCGCATCATTTTGTTCAAATCGCATTGTTCCCCCTCAGCCCCCCTTTTTAAGGCATTTCATGTTCCTACTATTTACCATAGCGTTTTATTGTCACTATTAATGTTCATGTTTAAAGTATATTCAGGCTCGGTAATTGTTCCCAATTTTTGCATACATCGTCCACGCACCTCAACTAGACAATTAGGCAGAGGTACATTAATCCTCCCTCGTGTGTTGAGTACTTACGGAAAACAGTCTACCCTTTTTCGGGCTGTCAAAGCTTGGAACGCTTTTAGATATGCTGATGTGGAGCATTTCTCCTATCACATTTTTAAAAATCGCTTACGGCGTAAAATTTGGGACCTTGATGTCCCCGATACAATTACCCTCTTGTTCAGATAGGTAGCTGTTTCTTTTTACTTTCTCACACGTTTGTCCTTTTCAGTCCCAACTTGCAGGTACAGAATTTCCGTCTCCCTCTATTTTAGGACTTTGTTTTTTTTCTGTTGTTGTGGGCATAGGGGTGCCGCGCTCCCTAGCATAATTTTGCTACCGGTCCCTTATGTCCTCCCCCGCAAAATGGACCCTATGACACTATTGTGCTTGGTCTGCAATCGCAGAAATAACAGAAAACTGAATATAGATAGGTACCGAGTTCTTCCTCTTTTGGCTTGTTGCCAAACCGAATTTTGTTTTCAGCCCTCAACCATCTTCACTCAGGCATGCCCTTCAACTTCCCATTCTTATAAAATTTTGGATAAATTTGAAGATAAGTAGTTAGGTTATTAGGCAGTTGTTGACATGGCCTGTAGGTGTACTCCAAATTTACAGTTGTATTAACTTTGTCTGTTCTTCTTTCCTACCATGCAATGCCTTTGGCATTTACGATTTAATCTAGGGAAATGATAACCAACATATGATCCATGAGTGATTTGTGATTTTGATTCACACATGGAATGTGATTTAATTGTGTACCGAACCAACATGTTTGTGCAACTACATGGTCAACTTCACCCTGATTACGTGATCCTGAACACATGCTTGTGCATCTCTGTACTGGTTAACTTCCCTGGATTCTATGCCGAGATGACGAGGGCATTGTTTGGTAAGTTACCTAAACAAAACATTTCAAACTTTAATACTTTTGCATGCACCATAAACTGATTGTCTACGCACTGTGCATATGCATTCATTTAAAAATTACTTTGGATGATTTTGGTTTCATTGTGAAATATTTGTGAATTGCAAACATCATGATCTGTTTGAAATGCATTGTGGAATTTTGATTTAAAATACAAATACAAACACAACAGAAAAAAAAAAAAAAAAAAAAAATTAGCCACAAACTTTATCCCGGTCGACTGGAAGCAGAGCATAGTTAAGCCCCTTCCTAAAGGAGGTTTGGCAATGTCTATAGAGTCATTTAGGCCCATTAGCCTAATAAGCTCTTGTGCCAAGTTGATGGAGAAAATTGTTGCTGGCTACATGTAGGTACCGCCTGCTTGAGGGTCAAAATTTTTTTCTTCCATGGCCAACATGGCTTTCGATCAAAATATTCTTGTGAAAGTCAGCTCACTGGCTTTATCCATGAGATCTCAGTGGCATTGGGGAAGTCTATGCAAATTGACGCTGTATTTATGGATATGGCTAAAGCCTTTGATCGCGTCTCTATCTCTATTCTTCTCAAGAAATTAGCTTCACTGAGACTCCCTGAAAATTTGTTCTTGTGGATCTCAAATTTTGTTACTGATCGCCATTTTAGGGTTTTACTAAATGGGGAGATGTCTGACATTCTCCCTGTAACAAGTTGCATCCCACAAGGGTCTGTGTGCGGCCCCTTACTTTTCCTTATCGAAAAAAATGACATTGCTTCTGCGGTGAAGTCTTGTATCAGACTCTTCGCGGATGACATAGTTATAGTTATATATAGAGTTGTGTCTTCCGCGGAGGACTTCACCGCGCTGCAGACTGATGTTGATTCCATTTTGGAGTGGTGCAATGCCAACTGCATGGGTATAAATGCCTCTAAAACGTCTGTCATGTCCTTTTCAACCTCCAGATCACCTGCTTTGTACGATTATAAGGTAGGATCTCGTACCCTGGACAGGCCGGATACTATGAAGTGTTTGGGACTTCTATTTAATTCTGAATTGAGTTGGGTGCCACACGTAAGAAGTATTGTGCAAAGAGCATCAAACCAACTAAAGTTCCTTATTAGGAACTACAGCTATGCTTCAAGAAAAGTTAAAACTATTTTGTACTTCTCTACTGTCGGGTCTTTGTTGGGAGTATTCTACCACTTCTTGGTCACCTTTCCAAAAATGCTATGTTGATGCAATTGAGGCTGTGCAGAGAAGGGCCGCGAGATTTGTTTCAGTAACTTTTGCTTTGATGCAAGTGTTACGTCCCTTTTGAAAGACCTTGGTTGGGATTCTCTTGAGAAGCGAAGAATTTTGCATAGTCTCTCAATGTTTAGGCACTGTATCCTAAGACATGGTGGATGGGGTGACGGACCATGGATTCTCACACAAAACAACAACCCCACCAGCGCAAGCAAGTTCCTCTCGTTTGTTCCACCTACGCTGTTGAAAAACATTGACAGGCATTCATTTTTCCACCGCAGCATTTTTCTGTGGGATCAGCTTTGCCTCCCAGCAGATGTTCTCCACTTTCTCGAGGAAAAATTCAATAAAGTTGTTCGAGCGAAATTGGAGAACTTAATTCAGATGTAGGTAGTTAAGTAGGCAGGTAGGTAGTTGCTTCACTGATCAGCCCAGATTATTGCTGGCCTTACCCCCCATCTAAGTTAAGAATGTTGTAGGTTTAGAGAGGGATTTTTTGCTATTTACTTATTCGCTCCCCCCTTTTTTCTCCTTCATTTTTCACTGAAATCAATGTTAGGGCCCATGCATTCTGGTTTACCTGAGACTATTTGACCATGATGGAATTTGTCTCGGCCACTGAATTATGTTTTTGGCAATATTTGACACCTGCACTTCACATTCTGCTTGGAGCCTGCTCATTTTGAACTTTTCGGGGCCCTGCCACTTCATAAATTTTGCAAGATGTGAACTGTTGCCAAGTTTCGTTTTATTTCCATTCTTTTATTCAATTCTTGTTTTGTTCAGTTTTTTGACTTGTTTTGCATGCCACTTGTCGTGTTGTACAATAACTTGATTGATTCGCCTACCTATCTACCTAATCTTTTTCCGGCGAAAATTGAATTTTCCAATGCCATAATGGAGAGGTTGACACCAGTGGCGTGCGGTCAGGGCAGGCAAGGCAGGCGCTGCCTGCCCAAGAAAAATCTCATGAATTGTGCATTTTTTGTTTTCAACAAACATTTGCAAGGGCAAAACGTCAACGTAGACCACAGAAGTCCACAAATGTGAGCCACATTCGAGAAAGGCACACTCTGATTTGCCTGCTGGGCGCTGATGGTATCCAGTGAACGATGTCTTGACTGGGAACTCCCTTCTTTCCCTATTGCCAACAAACACAGAAGTTGCCCTGCCCACCCTCTTTCTCGCTGGTCTTCCAGAATCCAGACACAAGCCAATCCTCTGCTCCGTTGGCGCATGAGATTCAGAAGAGGCACCGAATATTTTTGCCTGTTTGAGGGATCTGCGGGGATGCGATAAAGCCTGTGCCGCTCCATCCCGCCGGGTGAATCAACCCACCGCAAGTGCAGCAGTTCATATTGCCAAGGAGGCACTTTCAAATCTGCCTCCGGCTGCATCTCTGCCGAGTCATCATTCATGTTGCTCTGTTGTCGTTGTTGCTCGCTGATCACAGGCATCTGCTCTGATGGAAATGAATGCAGGCCGAGCCTGCGATGAATGCAAATCTCGCTTCGCCAAAGGCATGTTGTTTGCTGCAACTTTTGAATGTCAATTGCGCCCCAATGTTGATTCAGGGGGAATGGGAAACGGAAAAGGGAAACATTGGATTTGGCTTGTGCGAAGTTTCGGAGTTTGATTTGGAATGAATGTGTGAGCAAATTCCAATCAGGAGTCATTTCGCAATTACAATTAATGTTCAACAAAATGGAACCGCAACATCCCAGCTAGCATTTGGTGCGCCAAACTCAATGACCAAGCACACGAAACACCCAAGAGCCTGATGGCACTGGTGATTCTTGCGCCTGACTCAAAATTTTACTCTTAGTTGACTCACGACAACAAATCTTGTGCCAAAACCATGAGCCAGGCACGAAAGTGACTCATGCGCCAAATGGCGCGGGTAAATCGCGCGTTTGACTCTGGCATTTTACTCAGGGTTGACTCCGCACAGCAATTCTTGTGCCAAATCCAAAGGCCATGGCACCAGAATTACTCATGCGCCGAATGGCGCAGGGAAATCGTGCGCTTATGATCCAAGAATTACTCCAGTTGGCACCATGCGATTTCAGGGCATCGAATGTTCAACATTCATCCTCTCCTGCCGCCCCCTCTCACTCTCGATCCTGATCCCAGGTGGATGCTCGCGTTTGTTTCCATTCTTCGACAATGCGAAAACTCAAAACCAAAACACACCAAGCAAACAGTTCAGTGGAGATCTTTGCGGCGTGGTGGAGGGCGGCGTGTGTCAGGTTCGTCTCCTTTTGTTTGTCATTTTTGGTGCGTGGTCGAAGAATGCTCTATTGCTATAAATTCTCCAGAGACTCGGAAATTTCGCCGAAGTCTGCGGGTGAAATGACAATCTGCGTTGACTTTCACGATTGAATTCATTGCAAAAATAAGATATGACAACTGGCAATTGAATGGCCATTACACCCGTGAAACACCACCAAGTAGAATGCCATGCGATTCGTCCTGGAAGTCAACACAATTATCATTCCTCAGCAATTATCATTAATTATCGATCTATTAATGATAATTAATCATTAATTAACATTATCATTAATTTCATTTCGGTAAAATGAAATGATCTGTCCGCCGTTAATAATTGGAGAGAATGTCGGGCCCGTGGTTCCACCGTCCACGTATTGCAAGTACCAACAGTTCAGGGCGAAATGATTTGCACAGAAATTTTTTGTGCAAATGATGCTGTTTTCTCCTTACACTTTTTCCATGACAGGATTAGTTTTGGTGGTTCTCGTTTTTGGGTCCCCGACGCAGCAGTAAACAGACCATAACTCGCTATAAATTTTCATCAAAGGAAGCTCAGGGAAGGTCATCAATATTCGCGGCCCCAAAAACAAAATAATCACACCAACGACGCATACAAATAGTGATCATATCATTTCGGCCTGAAGTGACATTTTTTCCGCCAAATTTTCGGGAATCCATTTTCCTTTTCCCATTTTTTAAATCACTGTTATTTTTGTCCCCACTTCAAAATTTGGGGTTTTGTTCTTTTCACATTATTCATTAAATTTGCAACTGTTCTTCGAGGAATATATCTCAATTTGGTGAATTGAGACCTTTCTGTGTGACTTGTAATTGCAATTTAAAATAATTTGCCCGGACACAGTCCTGCGCAAATCAGCAATTAAGCAGGTGAACACCCTTGTCATATCGAGAACAATAGATAGCATGACAATAAAATCAACAAAGACAACTTTAAGGATCAACACAAAATAAATTGGTATGGTATCATGACTTATGTCTATGTCAGCCGATGGGAAGACTGCCCTGCAACCCCATGCAAAATATTCTGCCGGAAGGTGCTCACACTCAAATCCTCACCTTTCCCAAAAATCTCTGCATTTAAGGAGTTCCACTCATTCACAGTTCTGACTTCTGACACTGAAAGAATACTTACCAACGTCCCTGCAGGCACGTTTGGTTCCCAACTTGAAATCGTGATCATGCCTGCCACTGTAGGAAGGGGGAAGCGAACTCTCCTTGATTTTTGACCAACCAGCAACATTGTTTAACCCTTGGAAAAGACCTATCAGCCTAGAAACCCTTCTACGTTTAGCCAAGGAATTCCATCCTAGATCAGATATGAGCAGTGTAACACTGCTTCGAAAGTCATAACAACCAGAGACAAAGCGAGCTGCCCTTCGTTGGACTCTCTCAAGCATCTCAATATGTAGCAAGTGGTAGGGGTCCCATGCTGCGGCTGCATACTCTAGCAATGACCGAACAAGTGCGAAGTAAACTTTTTCTTTTATGTTTTTACTTGCTCTATTAAAAGCTCTTCTAACAAAAAACAAAGCTGAAGTAGCTTTATTAACCACATTATGCACATGCTTCCCCCAACATAGGGTCTTTGTAAAGGAAACTCCTAGGTATGTAACACTATCAGAAAAAGGCAACTCAGTATTACAGAGGTGGTACCTACCAACTAATGGATTCACCTTTTTTGTAAAGGAAATTAATACACATTTTGAGACATTTAAACGCATACCCCACTTTTCACACCAATTCTTAACAGAATGTAAATCATTTTGAAGGGACTGGATATCACATGGGGATGTTATTTCTTTTAACATAGCACAGTCGTCCGCAAATAGGAAGGTCTCACAATTTATACAGGAGGGTAAATCATTTATATAAACACTGAATAGCAACGGTCCGAGAACACTTCCCTGTGGGACA
>JASGXE010016290.1:0-10972 GCA_030068105.1 Sinentomon sp. SZTP_YWyxl
GCAAAACACCTGCCATGGTAGCGCTCTGTTGGATAATGCTTTGTTCACGAACAAATTTCGTTGATGGAATTCTGGTGGATTTGGACACTCTTGCTATCCCCATCAGAGGGCCCCTGCCGCCGACCCGAATAAACCGCTCTTGTGCCCCGAGAACGCAAGGGAATCAATCCAGATCCACAGCTTCCAGCTTTCAAAACCCTCATTTCCAAAAAACAAGTCTGTCCAGTGGAAAAGAAAAAAATGAACGCTAAAGCACCTGCAAGGCAGCAGCCTGATTCCATCCAGGTGAATTGAAGCGAAGCGGCATGATTTGTCCAAATTTTAATGATACCGTACGAGTTACACAAAGAAGAAATAAGTCTTTCCCATGCGGAAACAAAAAAAAATTAATTAACACGTGGACAACTTGTAGGAACCAGGGACCCATTTATTCTCATTTTCAAAACAGAGGCCAAAATGGTGGGGCAATCGGCCGAAGCAGTCCCGAAATTGGGAATAGTGTTGACTTGCCTGACCACCTGGCCTTGGCCATAATGGTGCCCAAAATAGCCAAAATCCGGCCCAAAATGCATGTTGAAATTCCTAAAAGTTATCACACCGCTGTGGTACACCCAGACACCCTGCTTAGCTCTTCAACTCTGCAGGGCTCTGTCCCTTGGCATTGGCAACCCCTTGATTCAAGAACTCCGCCCCAGGCCCCACGCGCCTCCGACTTTGTTTCACAATTTGGTTTTACAATTTTAACTACTCCACTTGGCCTTGGCACTTTTGTGGGAGACGTACGTGTATCGCTTTTGTTTTTGCGTCCGCTTTCGTGAATTCAGAAAAGTTTCTTGCACACATACACATGTGGAAATTCAGGCTTTCGTGCAGGCCTCTGGCGAATGTGCCTCAAATTTGCATACTCGTATAAAAGTGCGCCTATCATTTCAAGGCACATTTTGGGCCCAAACATTTTAAGGAAACATGAATTTTGGACCCCAAATGAACACTCGAATTTCAAAATTTCTTCAGCTTCTGGGGGACTCCGTCCCCCAGACCCCCTGCCACGGAGCTCTGCCCCTTGGATCCCCGCTGGGGCGCTGCCCCAGCCCCCGTTGCACCTGCGGCGGGCTTCATATGGTACCGACCCCGCCTTATCGCCAACAAGTGGGCCCCTATTTTCGCGAAAGGGCCCCTATTCTCAAGAAAGCAGGGCCCCACGAGGCAACTAACCCCCCCCCCCCCAGAATTCGAGAGGGATTTGCTCCGCTGCCAGCACATCATCGTCTGCTTAGCCAAACCTGTGAGATCGCCGGTCTTGCCAAAGATGTCATCATGTTCAGATGACGAAATCGATCCAGATGTATTTGAAGGTTTAATTATTCTGTTTTTGTTCCTTTTCAGCGGCATTCATTTCTTTTCACTGATAACGCTTTAAATTGCGACACAAAAAACACCACATGTTTCTTCAACACGGACCAAATCTCTCTCCTCTTTCATAATTGGCAATAAAGGTCTGACGGTTTCCCTATTTCATGTATTTTGAATCCAATTTCTTATTTTTCCAATTTCATTCGGTGTTGCAGTTCATGTTTTCAGTTTCCTCACACAAACTTGAAATAATCTTGAGACTGGCCATTGGACACATTGAGTTTCCATTTTTCATGCCTGGCGAAAAGCATTTCTGTTTTTCCAATTTGTTTTGCAGGCTTGATGCTAGAATGAGCCAGTTTTACGTAACGGTCATAATGGGGGAAGGGTCCAGCCCAAAATTCGTGGTTTTATTCCAAATCTCAGAGTTGGAATCTTTAGAGGAATCTTGTAAAAACAAGCTGACAACTCGGATCACTTCTAAAATGGTGCCACTTTTCCAAGTCCCTCAGATGAAAATTCAGTTGCTCTGTCAAAAACTTTATAAAAAATGGCAATTTGGCACATGTCACATGAATAAAATGACAATTTGGCACAAATTATATGAAAATGGCAATTTGACGCAAAGCGCATAAAAATGGCAATTTGGTGCAGGTCACACAAAAATGGCAACTTTGGTGCAAGTCACAAGAATGGTGGTTTGGTGCAAATCACTGAAAATGGTGATTTGGTGTTTCATCACTCATCGAATGTTCCCAACTCTTTGAAGCTCTGTCTCAGCCATTTGAAGTGATAATGTGGAGTTATGTACACTTTTTTGCCAAAAATGGATTGGCAGAACCAAATTTATGATACTGTATGTCGCTTTGGAAAATACTTGTGCTGGAAGACACCATGCCTAATTGGGGCAAATTAGTTGATTAAATAAGCCAAGCTGCCAAAGCTCTCATGAATCAAGATCGCTTTCTATTTGAATGTTGCACCGGACACCCTCGCCATGGCGGGGCTTTTTAAATTTGCCAAGCAAGAATAACAGTCACCACTAGACAATTGTGGCAAAATAACAAAATACCCTGCTAAAAGATGCTTACTTGGTTTCAATTTCGTTTTTTTTTTCAACTCCAACATATTGGTTTTCAAAATGCAGTGCACTGCTAAACGTTTAACCTTCTTGGTACCATGTTTACCTAGAGGATCATAACGCTTTGCTGGTTTCTTATTCTTGATGCTCGTGTCATTTTCCTTGTGGATACAAAAAACTGGTTTGCTTCTTGTTCTGATATGAATGTGGTTCCAGTCTTCGGCCCTTCTGATGCCAAAATAACATGCTCGAATGTCGTATCGGAATGCAGAATCACTGCTCCCATTCCTCCTGGCGTGTCATATGAAAGAAATTCGTTTTCTTTCGCTGGTGAATGTGTGCATTATGTTTTGAATTCTGAACTCCTCCCGGTCTATTGAGTGCAGTTAAGACCGTCGGTTATGCTGAACCAAGCCTTTCGCTGCAAATATCGGAAATGCAACATAGACATGGCGATGCATTCTTTAGTGGTAGTGTTGAGTATCGCAGAGAACGAAAGCAAGATAATGGGAAAGACGAATGACACACCAGCATACCATTCTGTCGGAGGTTCCAACTTTTGTTTTGGAATGCCAGGAAATTGCCTCTTTGGCAAAAGTTTTGCGACCTGCAGATGTGTCAGATGGCGTGGTTTCACGACTGAAGCATGCAGGGGCACAATTCACACAAAATTCGGAATCCAGGCGCCAACAAAAATTCCATTGATGGATTTGTAGAGAAACTGAATTTATCTTTCCGTGGGATTTTTGGCAAATTCCTTCCTATTTTTCAGGTCATTGCTGGCATTTTTTGGGTTTTTGGTGCCAAGACAGAATGCAGTTTCATAAATCCTATTCTGTAAAAATCAAAAAGTGATCTTAAAACCTTGAACTTCACCTGACCTGGACCACAAGGATGACACTCGGGAGTCATTAGACTGCAAAAAGTTGAAGCATCAATGCAGAAAGACCCTTCTTTATTGGAAAACCCTGGTAATTACCAATGATCCGTGTGCATGCCAATTTTTCTCAACTTCCAAATATTTGTGGTTCAAACTACATGTTCTCAAACCCTACCAGCCGGTAAAAACGGTCTAAACGGTTGCAAACCTGTGCTGAAATTCTCGCGCCTGCTTTTTCCACACCTTTCGAGCTGGCGAACCAGCCTGCAAAAGTGGGGGGGATAGACTGGGGTCTCTGAGGTGGGCCAATGGCCTTTCGCCTCACTCATCGACGTGTCGGGATCCGCTTTAAAAAGTGCGGATCCCAAATCCAACCCAGCGGAAAGAGGAATAAAGTTAAAATAAAAGTATAGGAAAGAAAGTTAAAAGTGCAGTCCTACAAGAAATGTGCAGGTACATGTGCTGTCAGTGTGGCCAATTTTGGCTTCAAGGGCCGAAAAATTGGTGTCCGTGTCTGAAAATGGGTGTCCGCACTGCCAATTCGTGAGGCCAATTTTGGTTTTAAATTTTCAAGTTTCAAGTCTGATTTTATTTTCTGAACCATTTGATATTCCTGATCTTTTGAGGGTTGGTCACAAATCAAAGAAATGTGCTGTTTTCGTTGTCTTGCCTTATTGTGCATTGCGTTTCTCATTTTCAAGTGTACCTTGTTTTCTGTTCTGAAGTTTCAAATGCGGAAATTCTTTGCCTTCATTCTCGATTTGTGGACTCGAAAGGCCAGTCCATAGAAATGGCATCAAACTAGTTTTTCCCGACACCGATTTTTTTCTCTTTCAAGAAGGTATTTAATTTTACGAGGGGTGATCAATAATTACTGAGACTACCATATTTCGAGCTGATTAATTTCGAATCTCTTCTCATGCATTCCTACAGTGGTCTTTCGATATATCACCTGAAAAATTTGGGTTTGATAACCAATTTGGTTTTGTCCAAAATCGTCAATTTAATGATGGAATGTCGACTGATTTTTGCTTAGTGGGTAAAATTGAAGTTGGTGGCATGAAAAACAACAAAGTGGATGAATTCTTCATGAAAAGGCAATCATTTGGCATGCCCGAAAGCATTTCGGAAATGAGGGATCTTCCGTTGACAGAAATGAAGTATGTCAATTGCTCCGTAACCCATGCACGACTTGCGGGTACCCCAAATTTCAAATTCTGGCCAAAAGAAAGGTCCTTTGGATCTGAATTGTGTGCTTTTCAGCAAATGTCAGCTGGCCGCACTGTTTTTGGTACACATTTCTCGTTTTTCTGCAGAGATTTCGGTTCACTTTTTCCATTAGCCACGCACGGAGCATGCAATAGTGGTCAGAGGGTTTTTTGGCCCCAGAAACCTTTAAAAGCCACCGGCTTCTCCGATTTTTCTTTGAATTTTTTGCACTTGTTAGATATCTCAAAGACGTGTATACAAAATTGTTAATTTTCACAAAACTTGAAAAGCCATCAAGCCCAATTTTTTCAGACATTCTTTCGAAAAGACCATTCCTCAAATACACGAGTAGGTAGTAGAGCAGATAATGATTTAATCGTGCACTTTGTGAAAAGAAGCCCATATTTTGGGAGGATATCACTAACATCAGGGTTGTCACTTTTAGATATGGAACCCCCTCCAGATTTTCACCTGGTTCCGAAAGTACAGGGTGAAACACAAAAGTCACTCAGATCCTATCTTGGCCTTGTTTTTCCTCCATTTTGTTCTTTATTCAGGAAGGGCTAGGCCGCATCTGTTCCAGAACTCACTGCCTCACAGACGCGTGAGCTGGGATCGCACCGACCCACACAGTGTGGGCCGAAATCTTCGGCCATACCAGAAAATAAAATTCGCTGCTTTTGTCGTTATGTTTGAACCGAAACATGTTCTGGCTAAAACCGTGGATGTCACCACATGAATCGTAACAACATGTGGATCACATACACATGTAGTTGTGATTAAAGTGGTTGCATAACCGAAGTTAGAGCTGGAATATAAAAAAGTTTCATGTCACAAAATATGATGAAAACGGCACATTTAATGTGCTATGGTAAATGCCTTCAGGTTTCCCGATTGCTTCCACAAGAGATTCGATTAAAGTTCTGACACCCGTGGTGAGAGCTGGTAAAGGTTTCAGAACACTTTAATGATAAAAACGTCAAATGCTTGTATGGCCGAAGCTTTTGGGCTACCTTTTAAAACTAACACTGCCATGTTCCAACCTCAATCCTTGGCCGTTGTTTTGATCAATGCTGTGCCTGGTTTTCACAATCAACACATGTAAAAAGTACTGAATTGCTGCCTTGAAGGATTTACACTTTCCCTTTGGTGCACCAGTGGGGATGGATACAAGAAGACGAGGACATAATATTGGGTCGATTTTTTAAACGAAGCCCATCTTTTAGGCCGCGGATTCTTTTTCTTTTGTTTCTATACAAAATTGCATTTAAAAAACAAAGAATCCGCGGCCTAAAAGATGGGCTTGCAATGCACCTCCGCAATGCACCTCCTGGGCAGGCAATGCACTTCCGTTTAAAAAAATCGGCCCATTATAATGGGCCGATTTTTTAAACGAAGCCCATCTTTTAGGCCGCGGATTCTTTTCTTTTTGTGTACAAAATTGCATTTAAAAAGAAAATAATCCGCGGCCTAAAAGTTGGGCTTCGTTTAAAAAATCGGCCCAATGGGCCGATTTTATAAACGAAGCCCATCTTTTAGGCCGCGGTTTCTTTTTCTTTTCAACACAAAATTGCATTTAAGAAAAAAAAATAATCCGCGGCCTAAAAGATGGGCTTCGTTTAAAAATTCGGCCCAATGGGCCGATTTTTTAAACGAAGCCCATCTTTTAGGCCGCGGATTCTTTTTCTTTTGTGTGTAAAATTGCATTTAAAAAAGAAACAATCCGCGGCCTAAAAGATGGGCTTCGTTTAAAAAATCGGCCCAATGTTCTCGTCTTCTTGTATCCATCCCCACTTGCAAGTTGGAGGCATCTCTGGGTTTGGAACAAGGCACCGGTATAAACAGTGGTCTGCTTGGTTGGTTGCACGGTTTACGAGATGCTGTAGCAATGCGGTAGCAGTGGAAGGGATTCTTTCAATTGAAAGTTCCATGAAGGTGAAAAGTTCTCCTCAGCAGTCATTAATGGAGATATTTTCAGGTTATTGGGAAAAACCTTTCAAAACGGACAAAACCCCAACTTGAAGAGCGAGTGCAAATTTGCATATGACGACAATTGTTGGGAACATGCACTGACCGAACGAAACATATGGCAGGCTACATCCTGTGCTGCACAAATTCTTGCAAACAAGAGAAAAGCCAGATAGGTTCCATACCTGATAATACGCTCTTACCGAGAATCTGTGCAAAAACAGCTTATTTTCACACTTTACACGATTGCTATATACCTACGCTTTTCCCAACATTGCGGTCGCACCATTCTTGTCCACCTTTTGGGCCACACTGTAGCTCCTTCCCCCGGTAGAAGGGTCACCAAAGAGGAGAATCGGGGGAATGTCCCAAGGCCAAGGGTGAAGGAATCCGAAAGACGAGGAACAGATCGCACCCACATTGAGAGACCGACCTTGCATTTAAGAAATGCCAACGTTTTGGGCACTTTCCCATCTAACCACGTGTATAAGTTCTGACCCACTAAAAACGGGAAAAAACGTTTGAAACGAGGAAATCAGGTCAGGTTAGGGCAGGATGATTATAGCTTCATTTTTCACTTTTTCTCACGAGAAAAATTGGGATATGCCCAAATCAGTTAGGCATTTCTTTAAATACGCCCCGGGGGATAACCCTTGGAACTGAACCAGCTTCTTACCCCCGGCTGCTGAAGGTCACTAAAAAGAGAACCGTGGGAACATTTTGGCAATTTTAAAGGATTCCAAAATTTGTGAGGAACAATCCATAAATCGAAAGATCAACTTCAAACAGTCCAGAATAACAACCCTTGTAACCGACCTAGCTCCCTTCCCGGTGGCTTAAAGGGCCCCCAAGAACGGGAACTGAAAGAATACCAGATGTCTGGCGAAGGGTGAAGGTGTCTGAAATCTGGGGGCAAAATTGCAGCTGTCCTTGATCGTACTTGCACACATTGTGTTCGAAAATGTGCTGCACAAACAAAACCGAGGCTTTGTGGGCCCCCTGGTTGTGTCACCCTCCTGCAGAAATTTCGAGATACCCCATAAATTTGTGAAATCCTTATCTAAAGTAACACGTCGGGTGGCTGACACCCCCCAGATTTCGACAAAACCCCTAAAAAAATCAAAAGTCTGGCACAACCACGACAGAATAATGGAGCATCCTGTACTTCAAAATTTCAGAAAATCTGGCAAAACCCCAGAGGGGTTCCATATCTATTTCAGATTTTACATCATCACAGAACATCCCTGCAAAATTTCAGCTAATTTTCACAAAGTGCACGATTTTAGCTCTTTGTCCAACGAAGCGACCCTACTAGAGCAGAGATTTGAAATTGGTCCGCTCTAAATATGCTAGTCTCAGTAATTATTGATCATCCTACGTATTATGCCCAGTTTTTCCAACATGGATTAAAATTGATCAGAGTTTAAACCGAGTTTAAACCTGGATCATTTCATTTTTTGGTTCTTTTGGCTGTTGATCGCCGATCGTCTCTGCCCGCTGATCTCGGATTAAATTTTGATCCGAGATCAGATGTTTTGTTCAGTGAGTTCGGGTCAACTTTTGATCGGCGATCAAAATGTCCTGATCTCGGATCATCTTTGATCCGCCAAAATTGGGCGATCAATTTACTGATCTCAGATCATCTCTTTGGTCTCATGTCCAAAGAGATGATGTCTTTTGTCCACACAAAGACATGAAAAATACAATACGAGTAAGGTGAGAGTCTCCCCGCCATGAAACAGCTGCTGAATTGGAGAAAACAACGAACGGCATTCAAAGTTTGGGCAGAAGAAAACAGTCAGAAAAAACACTCCACATTTGGCGAAACTAATTGCCCCTGAAAAACAATCTGCTATGCAACACACATCACCGCAAATTAAAGAAATTGCATAGCACTCGAAATAGTTAGGCGCAAAAATGCATCGCCAAGGTTGACTGGGACCCAATTTCTGTTCGAGGGATGATTTTGAATTAAGCTTTTCACCAATGCGCATGTGGTGGCGTTATTAATGCACTCATACATGTAAAAAATTGTGACTGTTCCGATTTTAGCAAAATCTCCATGCTGCAGAAGTTAAAGATCCTCTTAGGTTAGAATTTGACAGAAAGCTCTGTTGAAATGCGGCGCTTCAATTTCTGCCGCCTGCATAAAAGAAATGCCTGTACGAGTGAAAAGAAATAAAAAATATTTCGGAGGCAACAGTTATTTGGTCCATGAATTCCGCCGCTACCATTCACGCAGAAGATAATGAAAAGCACCACACATCGTAAGCCATTCGGATATACCAAATGAACCGCAGTTTGGTCGAGCAGAGGATAGGGATACCCGGACGAGGTTTGACGTTGAATGGTGGTGGTAAGTGCGATTATTTTGATTTTCAGCGCAGTTTTTTGAAGTACGAAAAACACCTGCGGAATGCAAAAATCTTCTGATTATGAGAAGTTTCATTGGGCCTCATCACCTATTGACACTCAACTTCAACTCAACAGCCAATTGAGCAGTTGGATGCACCATTCGTGACAATGGGAAATAATTATTAATTAGCGTCGTGCATAGAAATGAAAGTTTCGAAACACAAAACCATCCATCATCCACTGAGTTGGCTGGATGCGGCATTTTTCCATCCCATTTTTTATTTTCTATTCGTTCCATCCCGATGAGACAATAAATTTTCGTGTTCACCAAAACATTTTTGTTTCATTTCGCACCTGTCGGGTGAATACGTGCGAAAAATAATGACACAAGAGCAAACACTCGCATGCTCGCAGAAAAAATGAAGAAAAAAAGAAACTCAAACCACGGGGGGCCAGTCTCAACTCGATGGCGGCGCTGCGACAGAGAAAGAGAAGGCATTGTTGCGCTGCTGCCTGTGACGTCATCGGCGGCAAAGGAAATAAAGAGGAGGCTGGAGGCGACCATCAGCAGACAAGTTGACGGAGCTGAAATGCTCGTGACAAATTTAGGAAATTCCAAATTGAGCAAGGTCCAAGGTTTATGCCTCCTGAGTGGGGAAAAAGTTAGGCTTGAGTGTGGAAAATTTTAATTTCTATTCCCGTGATTTTATTCGAATAAAAATATTGTTCTTCTGCCTTGATTGTCAATTTCCTGAAAGCACTTTTCTGTCTTCAATTCACCAAAACCGAAAGCGTTTGATTTGGAATTTTGATTTGAAATTTTCTGAATTGGCACTGCTCCTGGTTTCAATTTCTTCCGAAGGGGTTGGTTTAGCAACTCATTCACGAGATCTCTTTCGAAGTCATCAGTGCTGAAATGCTCAGAACAAATTCGAGCATTTTCGGTGTTGAAAGAGTCCCGCCGTTTGCATTTTGAAATCCAGGCTTTCCGCAAAATGGGATCTTTTGGAAAATGATAGAAGGATAAGATTTCTTCGGGTTTGTCACAGTTTCTTCCACTGCGGTTCTTGCACTCGGCAACTGAGCAACTGCTTGGCATTTTTACAAAACGATGAATTGAAATACACTCCTGCAGGCGGCAACAGCAACCCTCCAACAGCCCCTCAGACGAAACTGCTTATATTCCGACACTGCTATTAATTTCTGTAGAATCAAGCAATGTTATCAGGCTTCAACGAAACAAATCCACACATACGAAACACGATGAAATATCCAACAAGTACGAAAAACTCGCTTTTGTAGCGCTCTCTTTTTCGATTTAAGGCGAATTGACGCAGAAAAGTGTTTTCAAGATAATTAGCAACAATGGTTGAACAACAATGTTTTTTTTATAACAAAGAAAATCACGGGAATAGAAATTAAAATTTTCCACATTCAAGCTGGGTATAGCATAAACCTTGGACCTTGGTCAATTCGAAATTTCCCAAATTTGTCACGAACATCTTGGCTCCGTCAACTGTCTGCTGGCCGCCTCCTGTTTCCTTTGCCGCCGATGACGTCACAGGCCTGACGTCACAATCAGCTGCTTCCGAAATTCTTCGAGACTGGCCAACCTGATTATTCTATTAACCTTGACTCAAACATCTTCGCTCGCCAAAAGCGAAAATCGGAGCTTCTTCATTGACAACAAAGGGAATGTTGTTATCAAAGCGAATGCGGGAAGCAGAAATTAAAATGCCAAAGCCTCAGAAATCCGCACATGGTCGGCATCGCAGAAGCCGAGTTTTGGCAGATGACTGATTTTGATGGCACTAATCACATCAGAAAGCTGAATCGTGTGCGATTTTGATGTATACAACAATCCCGAACTTTCGCTGCTAAAATTCTGAAAAAATTTGAGGTACAAAAGTGTTGCAAGTTAATTTTAAAGATATGATAAAACTCCGGGATTTCGAGGGTGGCGCGGCCTCTTCCCCTCTCAAAAACAAAAAGATGTTTCCATGTCGCGCTCTCTCTTGATAAAATAGTCAAATGGGGTTCAAATTCAATAACTTTGATGTTTTTGGAAAGCTGAAAGCTTCCTCTACATCTCTTCCGGGGGGAACAGAACTGGTCCTACTGCTATT
>JASGXE010016291.1:0-10294 GCA_030068105.1 Sinentomon sp. SZTP_YWyxl
ACCGCCCTTGCCACAGGCCGCCTTGCGGATTTTTGAATATTCATTGCTCCAGAGGTGCAAGAGAGCACGAGAGCTTTTGACAAGTTTTCAGTTTTCGGAAGACTCAAGACTCAAGTAAGGTTTTCGCCTTCTTTTCGGCAGAAACGGCGGAAACGCGTCCGATCGCGTCGGCGGCAAAAAGTGGAATTTCCACAATCTCCAAGTTCACCAAGTTGAAATTGCTTGAAAATAAGCCATATTTGCACTTTCATTGGTCTTGCGGTAAGCCATCTTGATTTTGCAACTGAAAAGTCCCCAAATCATGACACTCCACAAAAAAAATCCAAAAAAAAAGAACAATGAAGCAAGAATTGCACAAAAATTCGAAACACGACCGTTCCCGGCGGCGGCCATCTTGAATTACCGAATTCAACATGGCCGCCGCCATAGACGCGCGATCGCGAATTTGCGATTTTTTTGTCTTGTGAGAATTTTTTTTCTTTTCTTTTGTGACTGCTGGCGATTTTTTTTTTGTTTTTTTTTTGTGTTCGCGAATCTCGAATCCTAATCCTCGAATCCGAATCCACAAACCTCGAATCCGAATCCAGTCAAAAATTTCGAATCCGAATCCGAATCCGAATCCTGCAAAATTCGTCGAATCCAAAATTCTCGAATCCGAATCCAGCTTCAGGATTCGGATTCGAGTACGAATCCGAATCCGGATTCGCAAACCCCAACTGCAAGTCGAATTGACCCAGTTCACCCACGCCGTTCAAACGCGAACTGTCGGCTGGCAATTTCAAGAATTTCGAGACAAGATTTTGTCAGTTAAAGCTCCCAAAACCAGACATGAGACTGCATTCGCATCTTTTGCATCAGAGTGAGATTGAATGGTCTTGTAGAGAACACAGTCATCACCCAGCAAACATGGGGACCGGAAGGGGATCAAAATTGGGTCGTCCCCAGGACGCCCCCGGAATGTCAAGGGGACAGCCAGGGGTGGGCCCCTATAAAGGACCAAATGTCCTAGCGGGGGGACCACTTTAATTCTTGTGATCCAGAAGCTGCCCCCAGGCAGTCCCCATGGCTGTCTATAAAAGCATTCGTCTGGCAGTCCCCTCGCAGACCAATTGCCATCCTTAGGCAGTCCCCTGGCAGACTGGCATGGGTGTTTAAAAATATCTGGAATAACGACATGACCCCATTGGCCCTGTATGGGGGACCAGTTTTGGTCACACGAGAATTGCGAAATTCCAAGTTCGCACAAAAAAGGATAATAATTTTCATGTGTGAAACAATTTATTTCTGCTCACATTTCAATGACAGTTAAGTACTCTGAGGTGCAAATTTTGACTCTTGTTCCACTGGTGCACTGTTTGCAGTGCACCAGTGGAACATGAGTCAAAATTTGCTCGTTGGAGCACTTGACTTTACATCCAGTTATGATTTTTAGGGCTGAAATCACTCAACAGGAAAATGCCTCATTTTTCACTCAGCTGGCACGCATGGTTTTGAAATCTGAATTTTTTTCCAAATTCGGTAACTGTCAGCTCCTCCTAGCCTCCAAACACATTGTTCATTCTCAGCGATCGCATTTCTGTCAAAAAGATTGCAGTTCGTTCATCGGAGAGCCTGTGTAAATCGAAAAATGAGCGGGTGCTTTAATTTCAGAATGTGGTGTCATCTATTGGACTTAAAATAAGTTCTCCTGACGGGGACTGTTCGGGGACCGAAAAGGGCTTCTGAACCAAATTCAGTCCCCGGGACAGCATTTGGCAATGTCACCAACAACACAATCAAGGAGACTCATCGGGGGTAATTTGGGGACGTCCCCGTTTGGTCCCCGGAGAGTTTGCAATTTTGAGTGACTGCTTTATGGCAACCCAACGGACCATGCGGGGACTAAAATTGTTTGCTGGGCAGCAAATAGCATGGTATTCGAAGAAGATATGACATCAGGAATGTCGTTGATGAAAATAAGAAAGAGAATAGGGCCTAACACACTACCTTAGGTATACACCTGACGTTACTGGAAAAGGAGATTAATTAGCACCACCAAGAGAAACAGGCTGTGTTCGGTTGCTCAGTCCAAGAGCAAGTTCACAAGACCAGCCTGGACGAAAGCCAAACTGAAAAGGGTAGACTGAATTATTAGTGGCGTGAAGAAACTCCCAGGTCGTCCGAGGCCAGCCTTTCCATGATCTTGCATACAGGAAGTTAGACTGACGGGACGGTAAATTAGCTGGCTGAGAAGGATCGCCTTTTTTGAGCAGAGGCATATTGTTCCTGCCTTCCATGGATCAGGAAGTTTGCCACAAGCGAGGGACTTGTTGAAAATAAGAAACAGATAGGCTGCAAATTCTAGTGGAAAAGATTTCAAAAGAGACCCCGGAAACTGACTTCTGTCCTGTCACTTGTGTTCTTGCAAACAATGAACAACAGCAGGTCCCAATTGCATAACACTTCGGGTGGAAAGTGCGTGAAAGATTACGTAGACTCAATTAGATACGTATTACGCAGAGACGTAGACTCGAATATCAGAACGAAATCTAATACTGTCAATTTTGATGCCAAGGAGAGTTTAGCCGCTGCCTATTCCACAATTCCCAGAATTTCCAAGAAACTTTCTGCAATTTAACAAAAATTAAATTGTCATTGCTATACCTACCTACGTGTATACCTTCTGCCTTCATATATGAAGGCAGGTACCCAGGTACCTGGAGGAAATTGTAATCGCATTGATGTGCAACTTGCGCTCGACCAAAGATGCAAAAACAAAGCAAACCTCATTAAAGTGCAGGCAACCAACAAACTGTCAAGTGAGGAAAGAGAGTGACTGACTACCTACTGATATGAATGAATGAAACAGTTCACTGGACGGGGTGCTCCCACTTGCATCTTCATGCCCACAAAAATGAATGGACCTGTTGTGATCACTGTCCCCACCTCTGGTTGTGCCAAGATGTCACATTTTTATGTTTCAAAAAATAAAAAGTTTTTTCTTCAATAGACTCGAAGTCTCCATGTGTTGGCCGCTGGGCCAACAGCGCAAAGCACAAGGCACAAATTTACTTGCACTTTTCGTTTTCTTCTATTTTCAAAAGTGGCAAAAAAGAAGAAAATTCAAAAAAAATCAAACACGACAACACGAAAGTGAAATCATGTGGCAAAAAACACAATTTTCAGTTTTTTTTCATTTTGCCAAAAATCCCAAAAAATCCCTCAAAACCAAAAATCCCTTTTCAATCCCTCAGAGGTCCAAAAATCCCTCAAAAAGGGATAAATCCCTCGAATTGGCAACACTGTCCCGGAATCCCGTCAGGACCAGAAGAGGAAGATTTTGATTTCCTGATTGCAGACGATATTGAGGAATTCTTCACCCTCTCCTCCACACCAACTTCAGCACTTTCAGTTTCAGTGGGGGGCGCAACTTCACTGTGAAGTTGGCCCGCCACTTTTTGTTTTTCAAGTAACGGGAGCCAATTGTGAAAGTTCTGTGTTCTTGTCTCGCTGCTTGTTTGGCTCCTGTGTTCGAAGACTTTTGCTCTGCACCCATCTTCCAAAGGTGAATATCCGAAACCATTTTCAATTTTGAGGACTTTCTGCTCAAAAGTCCCGTCAACACCGGTTGTGCGCATCATCAATTTTGACGCATGTTCAAGAACCATCTCATTCGCGAGACGTGCCCAACTTGCTGTCATTGGATGCGATGGTGACTGGAATGGTGCAAAGGTGTGAAGCTTTGCACTTTGCATTTTCAGTGAAGTTGGCCCCCCACTGAAAACGCTGAATATCTCCGAAAAGGTGTGGGCGCTAACGCTGAAAATTGGGCGCTAAAGGGCGCTAACGAGGATATAACCGTACGCCAAAGTTGGTTCCATTACTTGAAAAACAAAAAGTGGGGGCAAACTTCACAGTGAAGTTGGCCCCCCCCACTGAAACTGCTGAATATCTCCGAAACGGTGTGGGCGCTAACGCTGAAAATTGGGCGCTAACGAGGATATAACTGTACGCCAAAGTTGGCTCCCGTTTTACTTGAAAACCAAAAAGTGGGGGGCCAACTGCACAGTGAAGTTGCCCCCCACTGAAAATGCTGAATATCTCCGAAACGGAATGAGCGCCAACGCTGAAAATTGGGCGCTAAAGGGCACTAACGAGGATATAACCGTACGCCAAAGTTGGTTCCATTACTTGAAAAACAAAAAGTGGGGGCCAACTTCACAGTGAAGTTGGCCGCCCCACTGAAACTGCTGAATATCTCCGAAACGGTGTGGGCGCTAACGCTGAAAATTGGGCGCTAAAGGGCGCTAACGAGGATATAACTGTACGCCAAAGTTGGCTCCCGTTACTTGAAAACCAAAAAGTGGGGGGCCAACTGCACAGTGAAGTTGCCCCCCACTGAAAATGCTGAATATCTCCGAAACGGAATGAGCGCCAACGCTGAAAGTTGGGCGCTAAAGGGCGCTAACGAGGATAGGTATAACCGTACGCCAAAGTTGGCCCCCATTACTTGAAAAACAAAAAGTGGGGGGCCAACTTCACAGTGAAGTTGGCCCCCCCACTGAAAGTGCTGAATATCTCCGAAACGGTATGAGCGCTAACGCTGAAAATTGGGCGCTAAAGGGCGCTAACGAGGATATAACTGTTCGCCAAAGTTGGCTCCCGTTACTTGAAAAACAAAAAGTGGGGGGGCCGACTTCACAGTGAAGTTGGCCCCCCCACTGAAAGTGCTGAATATCTCCGAAACGGAATGAGCGCTAACGCTGAAAATTGGGCGCTAAAGGGCGCTAACGAGGATATAACCGTACGCCAAAGTTGGCTCCCATTACTTGAAAAACAAAAAGTGGGGGGGCCAACTTCACAGTGAAGTTGGCCCCCCCACTGAAAGTGCTGAATATCTCCGAAACGGTATGGGCGCTAACGCTGAAAATTGGGCGCTAAAGGGCGCTAACGAGGATATAACTGTACGCCAAAGTTGGCTCCCGTTACTTGAAAACCAAAAAGTGGGGGGCCAACTGCACAGTGAAGTTGCCCCCCACTGAAAATGCTGAATATCTCCGAAACGGAATGAGCGCCAACGCTGAAAGTTGGGCGCTAAAGGGCGCTAACGAGGATAGGTATAACCGTACGCCAAAGTTGGCTCCCATTACTTGAAAAACAAAAAGTGGGGGGCCAACTTCACAGTGAAGTTGGCCCGCCCACTGAAAGTGCTGAATATCTCCGAAACGGTATGAGCGCTAACGCTGAAAATTGGGCGCTAAAGGGCGCTAACGAGGATATAACTGTTCGCCAAAGTTGGCTCCCGTTACTTGAAAAACAAAAAGTGGGGGGGCCGACTTCACAGTGAAGTTGGCCCCCCCACTGAAAGTGCTGAATATCTCCGAAACGGAATGAGCGCTAACGCTGAAAATTGGGCGCTAAAGGGCGCTAACGAGGATATAACCGTACGCCAAAGTTGGCTCCCATTACTTGAAAAACAAAAAGTGGGGGGGCCAACTTCACAGTGAAGTTGGCCCCCCCACTGAAAGTGCTGAATATCTCCGAAACGGTATGGGCGCTAACGCTGAAAATTGGGCGCTAAAGAGCGCTAACGTGGCGCTAACGACAGTAAAAATACCGCGAGGGGGGGCTGCAGTGGGGGGGGCCAACTTCACATACATCCCACAATCCACTTGACTTGACATCGATTTTGCCCATGGGCCTATTCCGATTTGATCCGGTCTTTTATTTCATGCCACTCTCATTTGTTTGCAAGGTGGCTCAGACCAGGCCTGCAGAGGCTCACGCCTCCCTTGTTGAGAAGTGAGAAATGCACTGCCTTTCAAAAAATGCAGATCACATTCCATCCCCAATTATTTGTGGTCTTCCTCAACAAAGGAAGAGGAATCTGCGCAGCGCCGATATGTCATATGTTGCCAGCTGTTTGATCAATGACATTCTCGAACGCCGGAGACTGCAGCGGGAGCGGTCTCATGGACTTCCAGAGCCGCTGACAAAATGCTCTCCCAAAGCAGGCATCTGCACCCGGCATGCACAGGGGGAATGTCATGCATGGCAATTGGTTGTTGTTCAAGGACAGGGCCTTTTGTGGGCGTGAACAGACACAAGTGAAAAGACTTGGAGTCGTCTTGCACATGTTCTTCTGTTCTTCACCCTCTCCTCCACACAACACCCCCGACCCCTGCGTGTGCATTTGGTTAGCCCTACAAGATTCCCGCGGATTCCCGGTTCCCGGAATCCCGTGTTTTATACAGACCCTATTTTCTGCACTGACGAGAAAGGAACTGCAGAAAATACGAATGTGTAGCCGATCACCTGCATTGTATGACAACAAGGTGGGATCCAAAGTTCTTTGCAGGCCAGAAATCACAAAATACTTGTGATTGCTTTTTGCGGGTCTGTTTAAAATACAGAAACCACGGAAAGAACGGAATAGAGAACGTACAGGGTTGAACGCAGGATGGTGAAAGCAAACGGTGCTCCCTAAAATGTGGACACCTGGACACCCAACTGGACACCCCCTTGGAGACCCTTCCAACCCAGCCGAACCCATCCAAACCAACCCAATATCTTGTCCTATCCTAAACTATCCTATACTAACAATATACCTTTTACCTTTTTTAAATTACCTTTAAAATACCTTTTGTCTATCCTATACTAACCTAACCTGACCTAACCTAACCTAACCTAACCCGTTTTAGGGGGTGTCAAGTTGGGTGTCCAGGTGTCCATATTTTTGGGAATACCAAAGCAAACCAAACGACGGAACGAATCAATGCATGGTCACTCACTGCGCTGCGGAGGAAAGAAGAAGCGAACGGCACGCGTGTTTGCTGTCTGGAAGAAGCAGGCCATGAGCAGGCCATCTCTCGGCATCACCAACACATTATGGAAGGAAAACGGAAATCTTGTTCTTGTACAGAGGTATCAGAATGAAAAGAACAACCAGGCCCGCACGCGTTATTGTAAATGGTGGAACAGTTCCGGGTTGCTGCGCTCCAATTGGCTGTTCGACACACCAATCATATTCTGAGTGCATCGACTGTGGTCGCGGATTCGAATACCAATCGGGGCCGATTTTTTCAGTTTCACAATCGGGCAATGACCGATTTGCATTTGCAAATTGCATGGAACAGGGATGCACCTGTCATTGTGTGAGACCAAATCATGCAATGAACAAGAATTTTGCAGACTTTTCCAGTGTTTTGGAAGTGGAAAATTTCCTCCATTTTGGAGAAGATTGAGCGTCTTTAATGTGAAAAACCTGCAAAAATTGCCAAATTTTTTAATATGTTTTTGTATGACTTTTAATTTTTTCTGAATTCAGGTTGGAGAATAATATTGCATGGGGACCCCAACTCCCATGGATGTATATTTTTTTCCCAATCCACTTCCGCAAGCGTGTCTCCGATTGGCTGTTGGGAATTCCAGCCAATTTCAACATTTTATTTTCGAAACCTATCCTAACCGAACCTATAACCTGACCTGGAAGAAGGTAAAATATCATGCCAATTGTCTTGTCAATTGGCAGCTCAAATTTAAAACACCTATACCCTTTTCTTGGCAAGGCAAGTGGATGTGCAAGATTTACCAGGTGGAGAAAAAGTCTAGATATTCATGGGGTATATCCAATTTTTCAACAATGCCTAAAAAGTATGGGTGACTGTAACCGCCTCTTGGTCAACTTAGTCATCAGGGAAATTGATATTATTCATGCATCCGTACCCCATGTTCTGTTGTCAGTCACGAGGTTGATAGGTGATTTCAATACAGCTACCTGTCTAGCTTCTCCAGGAATGAACTTCAGCATGAATATTTGCTCAATCCCCCCTAGGCCGCTTGATCCGTTCATAAACCAAAAAATTCCAAGCTAAACGATGCATTGGCCTCCTTTAGCCAGAATCTTGTCAATGTCAACTTTCTGGATCTTCGTCACATCCAATCATCTGCTATCTCCGAGGATGGCTTCCACTATTCTAAAACTGGAGCTCAGAATGTAGCTGGCCAGCTTACTCGCTCCATCAATTCTTTTTTAGGTCATTGACGATTCTGCCGCCTTTAGTCCAACCCAATGACCCGAATGTTGACATTGACACCATCATATGCAGCAGTGGTGCTGATGGAAATGGGCCGGAGGGATCTACTTACCGCTTCGGCGCGAGAACCTCTGGCCCATTTCCTGATGAACCACCTCTTGAAGTTAACCAGTCTCCTTCTCATAGAGTGAACATTATTCGGAATAGAATTTCTCCTTCTGATAGGCTCAGTATAAAATTCACCCTCTCATTGTTGCTTTTTAATTCTCGTAGCCTCCTTCCTAAGCGTTATGCATTGCGGCCCATTCTCGATTCTATCGATGCTGATTGTGTGGCTGTCACAGAGACTTGGCTCGATGATTCGTGCACGGAAAATGACATTCTTCCCCAAAAATATATAGTTTTTCGTAGAGATCGCTTGAGAACTGGTGGAGGGGTACTCCTGGGAGTGAAACATTCCCTGCAGCCCAAGCTTGTTTATAGCAGCGAAGCATTTGAATTTATTGTAGTTTCTCTTGGATTTTCTTACCCTCCTGCCTATCTTTTGCTGCTGTATAGACCTCCCAGCGAGTCCGTAAACTGCTTCACTGCAATTTCTTTAGAGTTCCTGGCAGCAATCACTCCATGCCTGCAGTCACATCCGCTTGGTTGTAGCTCGCCAATTTTCATCATGGGTGACTTCAACCTCAATGTCCTCCCTTGTCCTGCAGACTGTGTTTATCCAGAAGGATTGCAACGCCTATGTGACAGGTTTTCTCCGAGTCAGGCTGTGAACATTGTAACTCGACCCACTGACATGCTTGAGCCGAATGTTGGAACAGCTATTGATCTTATTTTTCACTGTCCACAATCAACAGCAATGTCAATTAAATCCTTTATAGGCATGAGTGACCACTTTATGATAAGTGCCTGTTTCCAGGTTGATTGTTGTGCACCTCCCCCTCTCCCTTCCCACCAAAGTGACCTTGGCCGCACATATCTTTTTGACAAATATGACAGGGATGCTGTCGATAGATTACTTGACTTTGCTCTGCTTGACTTCTGTAATCTTGACCCCATAGTTGACCAGCTCTGGACTGAATTCAAGACAGTTTGCACTTTGACCATTGATCACTTTATACCTAGGCGGGATCCAATTAAAATTAGAAATCTCTCCTTCCCACCTTGGTTTAACCTTCTTGACGCGATTGTTCCCAAAAAGCCCCGCCCTTAAGGGCTGGTCACGTGACGACCTTATTTGGCAAAAAAATCGATTTTCGTTTTTTTGCATAATTTGTTTGATGGATCCCTCCTGCAGCATCTGGCAAAAAAAAAAATTACGAAAATCCATCGACAACTGTCGATAAATAAGCAAAAAACCAGCATGCCTCAAAATTTGAATTCAGAAAATGCGACATGATTCAGAAATACTGGAGTTGAAAGCTTCCAGAGTGTGGGGTTTCATTGGCTTGCCCTCTGAATTCAAATAAATACCATTCATGGCTTGCCCTCTGGACTCAAATCGCTCTTCATGACTGCGCAAAAAAAAACCAACAGGCCTCAAGGACAAAAAATTGCAGCTGCTTTTCCAGTCCCGAGTTCCGAATGCATTCAAAATTCATTCGCTGTGATGCTGCGCCCGATGGTTCTGTCATTTCAACGTTGAACCCAATTTCCTGATCATGCTGTCTGCAAAAGAGCCATACCCGTTGATCTATGCACATTCATCCATGGCCACGCCATGCTTGTCCCCTTCCACGTCCTTTGGAAACATCAAAAATCGATTCTCGTTCGACCAAATTGAAATGAAAATGCATGTCGGCTGGCCCGGTCTGGCCAAGTTTTGCTTCTTTGAAGTGAACTGGGATGGGAGGAGGATGGGCGGGTTTGAGGGGTATTCCCCGCAGCCGACATCTGTGTGATACTCTTCAGCGTAAACAAAAGAAAACAACTCAAACAAGCAGGTCTGTGAAGACCAAATCGCTCCGTCTTCTTTTCCATTTTTCTCGCATATCACATTCGGCGACACAGCCAGTGCTGCTGCAGGCGAATGAATCGTTTTCAAACAATGCGGTTTTCAATAATGGGTATCAGAACCCTCTCCCCAGCATTCCCGACTATGTGTACCTCACTCACCTGCCAGGGAGGACTTCCAGATCAAAATGAAAATCACACATTTTACAGAAAACAAAAACGAATTTTTTCACCTTCGCGTCTTGGCGGGAAAAAGTGGCGGCGGACCTCGCCAACGATTGGGTCGAAAACGTCCCGGATTTTGCGCGGGAAATTTGAAAATTGCG
>JASGXE010016292.1:0-11646 GCA_030068105.1 Sinentomon sp. SZTP_YWyxl
AAAGGGGAATGAGGGGAATGACCCTAGATAAGGGTGAAGGAGTGCGAAATCGGCGGGGAACAACCCTTAAATCGAAAGATCGACCCCGAAAACCCCGGGGGAACAACCCTTGGAATCGACCTAGCTCATTCCCCAGGAGCTAGGGGTCCCCAAAAAGGGGAATGAGGGGAATGACCCTAGATAAGGGTGAAGGAGTGGGAAATCGGCGGGGAACAACCCTTAAATCGAAAGATCGACCCCGAAAACCCCGGGGGAACAACCCTTGGAATCGACCTAGCTCATTCCCCCTAGGAGCTAGGGGTCCCCAAAAAGGGGAATGAGGGGAATGACCCTAGATAAGGGTGAAGGAGTGGGAAATCGGCGGGGAACAACCCTTAAATCGAAAGATCGACCCCGAAAACCCCGGGGGAACAACCCTTGGAATCGACCTAGCTCATTCCCCCAGGAGCTAGGGGTCCCCAAAAAGGGGAATGAGGGGAATGACCCTAGATAAGGGTGAAGGAGTGGGAAATCGGCGGGGAACAACCCTTAAATCGAAAGATCAACCCCGAAAACCTCCCACTAGAAGTTGGCACCTCACTTGCAGGTTCAATATCTCGAAAACTGTGGCGGCGCAAATGCTGAAAACTGGTCTCAAACCGGCGATGACGAAAGGCAACCTGTCGGCAAAAGCCCAGATCTATCAGACCATTAAGAAAAATTGGGGGGCCAACATCACGTGAAGTTAACCCCCCATATGGGGGGTCAATATTGCGAAAACGGCATCGGCGCAAACGCGGAAAATTGGGCGCAAATAGGCGCAAACGATGAGCAAAAAATGGTGCTGGAGGCGATAGATGGGGGGCCAGCTTCACATTCGTCAAATCTCATCTGATTTCAAATATGCGAGTCAAAAATTTTGCATGAGATCTCTTGATTTGGAATTCAACTGCGGGGATGAGCAAAAGAGATGACGAAAACCAATCCGGATAATCTGAAATTCCACCTGCGAACTTTGACATCAACTTTGGTTACTAAATTTGCGGCACCAGAAGCCCAGTGCCTTCCCCGTGACCCTTCCATTGGCGGGGGGTCCTTGTTAACTGCCTTGTCCCGTGTGGACACGGCTTTGAATTTACTCGTATATGGAATCGTTTTCATATTTTTATTGTTTTTTTTTTCGTTTAATTTTTTGCATTTTTTATTCCAGTTTCTTCCTTTTTTCATCACGGTCTGTACTTTTAAGCATGGGTCTCAACATTTCTCACGTTTACTCACATGATTTCACCCCAAAATGAACATTTCGCCAAAAGAAGTTCGCAATCTGGATGTGGTTGCCATCATTCATGTTCATCCACGGATCATGGGTGGATTTTTCTATGTGAAGAAAATATCCGTCTCAAAATGAATGGGTTCCCGGAAATCTTGGCCGACAGACATCTGGCCGCCGGACATCTGGCCGACGGACAACAGGCCGACTGGCCGCCGCCGGCCGCGTTTTTGGAATTGCTCAAACAGTTCCGGGTTGCAGAGCTCCAATTGGATTTTCGACGCACCAATCGCATTTCCGTTTGTCATCTGCAACATGGAATGCCCTGGGCTGATGGAGCTTGTTTCGAGATTTTGTTTCTGGCAATATCTCGACACTGGCTGCGAGTTGTGAGCTGCAAATGGTCTCCAAAGACGCCAAAAATTCAGGAGATGTGCTCCTTTAGAGGCGATAATTTCGCTAGGACGACTCCTTCGCCCTTAAAAAGCGCAAAGAAAAATACTGTTGAGGTTCTTTCACCAAATATTTGCAACGGAATTGCCACAACGAATTTCCCGACTGATATCAAAGCTTCATAAATTTCAACTTTCAGAAATCTTCGGCGCGCTTTCGACACGCTGCAAACAAAAGTTCACAAGACAATGCGAAAGGCACCGAAAGGGGGCGCGGGTGTGTTCCATGGAAAAGAGTTTGTAAAGAGACCTCACAAGCGATGGCGTGAGTCAGTTGAGGACGACGAAACTCAACTTTCCAATTCGCGCATGAGTTCCATTCAAAAGCATTGCGAGGGACAAATATAAAGAAATCTCCCTGCGTTTTGCTGATTGTTGCAGCCTTTTTGGCAAAATCAATAAGGCATGATTGCTTGCAGTGTGTTTCCATTTAAGCAGTTCTGGATCCGACGAACCTCTCAGAGTACATATAGGAAATATCCCGGCAAAATTCACAGCCTTTTATATCTTTATTTTCGCACACCAATTGCGCACATTCGAGTCGCTGAGAACTGAAAGTAAAGAACGTGAAGGAAGCTGTGCATGTGAAAGTTCCAGAGAGGGGTTGCGGAGGGTGTCCCCTCCCCCGCTGAATGATTAGTGGACCGTGGGACCTATGGACCGTGGGACCTGTGCCATGATTCAGCCCGCTCATGGGGCTGAAATATGGACCTATGGGGTCCACATAATGGTCCCCATCCATGGGGCATATTTTTTTCCAATCCACTTCCGCGGACAAGGAGGTCGCAACAGCCAATCCCGTGGTCTGAAATTGTGACGTCATCAATTTTGGCATTTTTGCATTGCCACCGCTTTTTGCCCTTTGGCATGTTTGCCACAGCTTCGCAACTCTTTCTTGGGTCACAACAGGGTTAGGTTAGGTTGGATTAGGTCAGGTTAGGTTCGGTTAGGATAGGTTTCGAAAATAAAATGTTGAAATTGGCTGGAATTCCCAACAGCCAATCGGAGACGCGCTTGCGGAGGTGGATTGGAAAAAAATATACATCCATGGGAGTTGGGGTCCCAATGCAATATTATTCTCCAACCTGAATTCAGAAAAAATTAAAAGTCATACAAAAACATATTAAAAAATTTGGCAATTAGCAGGTTTTTCACATTAAAGACGCTCAATCTTCTCCAAAATGGAGGAAATTTTCCACTTCCAAAACACTGGAAAATTCTGCAAAATTCTTGTTCATTGCATGATTTGGTCTCACACAATGACAGGTGCATACCTGTTCCATGCAATTTGCAAATGCAAATCGGTCATTGCCCGATTGTGAAACTGAAAAAATCGGCCCCGATTGGTATTCGAATCCACGACCACAGTCGATGCACTCAGAATATGATTGGTGTGTCGAAAAGCCAATTAGAGCGCAGCAACCCGGAACTGTTCCACCATTTACAATAACGCCCGCCGGCCGGACATCTGGCCGACGGAAAACTGGCCGCCGCGAATCCCCTGCCCCCGGGCGTTTGGTCGGCGCAAGCTAACATTTGGCCGGTTCACGGGCTTTTTGTCGTCGCGACCTATTTGGCAGCTAAGAACGGTAAGAAACGCAAGCCAGTGCGACCCATCAAAACCCAAGAATACATCTGAACTCTCATGTCATTAATTTCTCATCTCGAACAATGTCGCCGAAATCTTAGAATACAGCTTTTTACGAGAGCTCTTTTTTTGGGGTCGATAATCCCCCTCATTTTTACAAGCCCCCTCATTTTTATAAGCCAAGTGGCAACATTTGGCAGTCATTTCGGCTGCAGAGAGAAACTTGATCAATTGCCCTGCAAAAAGAAGTCCATTCAAGATATGACGCGCAATTTTGGCAAAATAATTAATAGGGAATTGCGGTTTATGTAGTTTATACGGGGGGGACTATGCAAAACGGGGGGACAATGTGACTCAACAAACCGGACAATTCAAGTCAATATGCCGCCGTGCCGGACAATCCAGCTCAACGAACCGGACAGTCCAGCTCAACGAACCGGACAATCCAAATCAGAGCCGCACAGCCTCCGTACAGGGTGGTCACCAAATTCATTTCAAAATCATCACAGTCAATTTATTTAGTTTCGGCCATATGTCTAAACAGGCAAAGAATTTATTCAGATTCAAAAAAAATCAATTTGAAGAATTTAAACTAACCTAACCTAAAAACCTAACCTAACCAAACCTAACCTAACCAGACCTAACCTAACCTAAAAGGTAAAACAGGAAAAATGGTGATATCGTAAAAGGAATGTCGGGCCATCAAACTCCGAAGCAGTTAGGTCAGGTTAGGTTAAATTCTTCAAGGTTAGGTTAGGTTAAATTCTTCAAAATGATTTTTTTGAATCTGAATAAATAAGGTTAGGTTAGGTTAGGTCAGGTTAGGTTAGGTTAGGTTAAATTCTTCAAGGTTAGGTTAGGTTAAATTCTTCAAATTGATTTTGAGTTTTATCCCCCGTATATGCCAAAGACATGTTCCATGTTTGTTTCCCCGCCGATTTCTGACTCCTTCACCTGGGTCATTTCCCCCATTCCCCTTTTTAGGGACCCCTAGCTCCTCGGGGGAATGAGCTAGGTCGATTCCAAGGGTTGTTCCCCCGGGGTTTTCGGGGTCGATCTTTCGATTTAAGGGTTGTTCCCCGCCGATTTCCCCCTTCACCCTTATCTAGGGTCATTCCCCTCATTCCCCTTTTTGGGGACCCCTAGCTCCTAGGGGGAATGAGCTAGGTCGATTCCAAGGGTTGTTTCCCCCGGGGTTTTTGGGGTCGATCTTTCGATTTAAGGGTTGTTCCCCGCCGATTTCCCACTCCTTCACCCTTATCTAGGGTCATTTCCCCTCATTCCCCTTTTTGGGGACCCCTAGCTCCTCGGGGGAATGAGCTAGGTCGATTCCACGGGTTGTTCCCCCGGGGTTTTCGGGGTCGATCTTTCGATTTAAGGGTTGTTCCCCCGCCGATTTCCCACTCCTTCACCCTTATCTAGGGTCATTCCCCTCATTCCCCTTTTTGGGGACCCCTAGCTCCTTGGGTGAATGAGCTAGGTCGATTCCAAGGGTTTGTTTCCCCCGGGGTTTTCGGGGTCGATCTTTCGATTTAAGGGTTGTTCCCCGCCGATTTCCCACTCCTTCACCCTTATCTAGGGTCTTCCCCCCTCATTCCCCTTTTTGGGGACCCCTAGCTCCTAGGGGGAATGAGCCAGGTCGATTCCAAGGGTTGTTCCCCCGGGGTTTTCGGGGTCGATCTTTCGATTTAAGGGTTGTTCCCCCCGCCGATTTCCCACTCCTTGGCAGTTTTAAGGGTTATTCCCCCTTTTAGTAAAGCCCCACTCTTGAGGTGGATGTTCCAATTGGTCGGTTGCGCTCTTGCAGCCATGATGCAGAATGAAATTCCAGAAACAGAATATGACGACAGACAAAAGGGACCCCGTTTATTTTTGTCATTGGCAGAAAAACAGGTAACCACAGAATTAGTTGCCCATAGGGCCGTATTTTCGTATATGGGCATCCCTGCATGCAGGCAGATTACCAGTCGTCGATGCTGGATGTTTTCCACTGTGGCATTGAAAAAGGAACGTCGCAAGACATTTCAACGAAGGAACGTGGTTGCATTACCATTGCTTGTCAAAACATGCAGCGGAGGGCTTGTAATGGCCTGCAACTCTGCACATTGTCATGGTAACTAGACTCGCCCGGGCATCCGAGCATAATTTGCAGGTATGGTTGGTTGCACACCGAGCAAGAAAATGACCAATCACGCTGGCTTGGGCTCGTTGCCATGGCGATGCCTGGATCAGCCGCTGACGGCCAATACTGAGCACCTCAGCTGCTGCGGGTTTTTTCCGCTTTTCCGATGTGATTTGACGAGCGAAATGTGAAGATTCATGGACATCCAAGCGTTGCACCGTCTGCGTGCAGGGATGCCCACATGCGAAAATTCAGCCCCTATGAGCATCTAATTCTGTGTTATCCTGTATACAGGATAACACAGAATTAGTTGCCCCACAGGGCCGTATTTTCGTATGTGGGCATCCCTACATGCAGGCAGATTACCAGTCGTCGATGCTGGATGTTTTCCCACTGTGGCATTGATCAAGGAACGTCAGCAAGACATTTCAACGAAGGAACGTGGTTGTATTTCAATTGCTTGTCAAAACATGCAGCGGAGGGCTTGTTGCGGTCTGCAACTCTGCACATTGTCATGGTAACTAGAGTCGCCCGGGCATCCGAGCATCATTGGCAGGTATGGTTGGTTGCAAACCGAGCAAGAAAATGACCAATCACGCTGGCTTGGGCTCGTTGCCATGGCGATGCCTGGATCAGCCCCTGACGGCCAACACTGAGCACGCCTCATCTGCTGCGGGTATTTTTCGCTTTTCCGATGTGATTTGACGAGCGAAATGTAATGATTCAAGGACGCATCTTAAGCGCTGCACCGTCTGCGTGCAGGGATGCTCACATGCGAAAATTCAGCCCTATGGGCATCTAATTCTGTGTTATCCTGTATACAGGATAACACAGAATTAGTTGCCCATAGGGCCGTATGTTCGTATGTGGGCATCCCTGCATGCAGGCAGATTACCAGTCGTCGATGCTGGATGTTTTCCACTGTGGCATTGATCAAGGAACGTCAACAAGACATTTCAACGAAGGAACGTGGTTGCATTACCATTGCTTGTCAAAACATGCAGCGGAGGGCTTGTAATGGCCTGCAACTCTGCACATTGTCATGGTAACTAGACTCGCCCGGGCATCCGAGCATAATTGGCAGGTATGGTTGCAAACCGAGCAAGAAAATGACCAATCACGCTGGCTTGGGCTCGTTGCCATGGCGAGCCTGGATCAGCCGCTGACGGCCAATACTGAGCACCTCAGCTGCTGCGGGTATTTTTGCTTTTCCGATGTGATTTGACGAGCGAAATGTGAAGATTCATGGACATCTCAAGGGCGTTGCACCGTCTGCGTGCAGGGATGCCCACATGCGAAAATTCAGCCCTATGAGCATCTAATTCTGTGTTATCCTGTATATGCAAGTAGCTGAGCATATGACACGGGTGAATTCATCAAAATCACAAAACAAAAAGAATGTATGACAACCACAAGAATTTAAGAACAGTTTTATCCCGAATTTGGCGCCCCCAGACAATTTGGCGCCCTGGGAAAATGCCGGTTTGACCGTACGGTCGGGCCGGCCCTGTAAACATTGTACGAACAGTGGTGCCTCATATTAACGCTTCTTTATGCAAATATCTGAAGAGAAAACTTTGACTTGTGTGCTGCATCGACACATTTCGACCTGTTTTTGTTGAAGGAATTCCGTTTTCCTCCAAGATACTTGAAACATTGTTCATATCTTCAAGTGTGTGGTCTCAGTAGCAGCAATTTTTATTGGTTCAAATGTTTCTTATCAAGCAAAATGTGCAATGTTAAATCTTGATTTGCGAACAGAATCTGTGCGTTTCTTATTGCGCACTGGCCTGACTCCTGTTTCCGACCCTGTCTTGCTAGCGAAAACAGGTTGGCATGCAATTGCCATGCACACATTGCGTTTTGTGCTCATGAAAGAGCCACGGAAATTGTCAGAACTCCCTGTACTGCAGAAGCGGAAGTGCACACCACTGAGAGATCATTCCGAAGTTGTGCTAATGCTAATCCATTACAAGCTTCTGCAAAAGTGATGTGCATTTCTTGGACACGAGCAAGTTAATGATTTGATGATTGATGATTTTTTGATGATTGATGATTTTTAAATGATTTCGATTTACAAAAAAAAAACAGATCAACAATAACGCAAGTGCAGCAACAAAGAAGTGAAATTTCAGTGAAAAGCGGTGTGCAAAGATTGATAATAAACAGAAAACGCAGGAACTCATTTTCAGGAACGGAAATTGGTTTTGGGTTTCAAGGTGGCCGGTGCTACCTTGTGATGTTAGTGATTGCGTGAAGCAATGGGGAAGCCACGGGTAGGGCATTCCAATCTTTAAGCGATCTCGGGTAAAAGAATTAAGGAAAATGCTAGATTTGATTAGCGGTTCCTTGTTTATCCGCTGTATGTTATGTTTATAAAGATTTTATCCTTGTTTGCTTATTCATGTGAAACTCTGTTCAATGCCAAATCATTTTGTTCTGTATTTTAATGATTTCAGATCTTCCAAATTGGGCCGATTCGAGTGCATTTCACTTGTGGTTGATTCCACTTTTGAGTTGTGTTGCAATGGCCTTTGGACTAGTGGTCTATCTCTATTGCAAACAGACCAACAGGATGCCGTACGAGAGAGGGTTTTTGGCTTGAACGTTATTTGACCGATTGATGCGTCATCCGTCTCACTGCCATTAGATACCATTGTCTCCAGCCTGCGCTCGGTCGTGTACTTTACAGATGGCTTTGGATGGGAAGCAAGAATGGTTATGAGTGAAGCTGTTTTGCTTCAAAACTTTGGCCGATCCGTCTTTTAGAACAACGAAGCTCGTCTGCTGGTCAGAGTGTAGATTTTTGTCATTTTCCGCCTCGTCGGTTGTAAATTGTTTTATGCTGCGGAAATGAAGCATGTTTTCGCCAAACCCAATTCCAGAAAAGGAATGTAAATGTTCACTTAAAAAAGCAAGTTACTATTGTTGAATTTACTCGTATACAATGCACAAATGTTGGAGACTTTGTTGAGAAATATACTGTATTGAAGTTATTTGTTATCGGACGTAAAGTGCCGTCAGGAAATGTATTTTAGGCACATTTTCCTGCCAAAAGGAGCCAAAGATTGTAGACACATTCACTGACGGCACTTTACCTATATTGTGTTGTATTCGTGTGTTTTAAGCTTACATGAAAGCGGCCACAGCAACTTAAATCCACGGCTAAATGCAAAACAAAACCCCACTTGCATGAGTTTCATGATTGTTCAATCATTGCCAAAATTGCACAACGAGTTTTTAAAACGCCGCGCCATCAAGAGCCTCTTTTCAGCCAAGTGAGAACTTCCTTCTTCATCGCAGGCACTGAAGTGTACCTCTTTCCGAATTCATCACATCAATGGTTACATTTAGAAGCCATGGAGCTTCTCTAACGCGACTTTACGGTCGCACCCGTGTTCATTAAAATTGTGTATGCTTTATACGCATGGAATCCATCCTTTTTTCACAACTCAGCCTCAGCCTCTATCGAGATACTTCGGGCTGCGACCTTCAAACGCAGTCACCTCTCACAATGGCTGTGACCTCATCTATAGTGCCATTATAACCAGCTAATCACGGTTCAGCCTGATCTTTTGTTAATTTAGGTACTGGTTCTTGCCTGACTATCCACTAAGAAAGAAGAGTGTTTCAGGCGTTCGCCCGGAAGTGAAGAATGTCGCTGCACAGACGTTCGACTGTGAGATCTAACGGATGACCGTCAGCTGCCACTCGAGGCTGCCTATTATCGGGCGCACTTTCCATATCCCGTCTGTTTTAGCTTTTTTTAGCTTGTTGTCAACAGTTTTGCAGTATTCGCTTCAAAAAGATGAACATCACATCTGGCCACCTCTGGGAGATCAGAACTGGAATCTTAGGCTTATTATTCGGCCCAACAGGTACATTTTCTATCTTCCGCATCACTAGTAAACCGTCCGTAGCACACGTCCAAACACAACGTGCTTTCCGTCCAGAAATTCACACTTGGCACAGGTGATAAAGAATTGACAGCCATTCGTATTCTTGCCGCTGTTCGCCATAGAAAGGAGACCAGGTGCATCACGTTCTCATCGACGAACGTTCCTCCTCCGTAAATACTCATGATTCCAGTGCCATCACCATTGACAAAATCACCTCCTTGAATCATGAAATCCTTGTGATTTCACCCACTCCTTGTGATTTCATTCATTCAAAATCACCCCATGTGAAATCCGGAATTTTTGTAACCAGTTGGATGCCGCTATTTGACTTGACATCTACTCGTATTAACAGATTGTGATACCAATGCTTTGGAGGATGTACCTATTCGTAAACAGATGAAGCAACACGGGGAACGCTTCGGCCAATGTCCAAACAAACAAAACAATAAGGGATGGCACAAGTGTAAAAAATAATTTATAGATGACGAACAAAACATCAAGTCCACCTCTGCTGCTGCGAAACTCCACAGAAAGTCTCCTCGACTTACGAAATCACCTTCACCTGCTCAACTGATATTCTCGTTGTCCAGTAGCAACAGTCAACACAGAAAAAAATAACTGTGTCAAGTGACATGTAATATCAACTATTTTTGTCCCACCAGTGACACACTTTTCCAACTCACTTGACATGTAAGAGTCGGGAAAGTGTGTCAAAAATTTTGTCCCACCAGTGAGACACTTGGGCAACTTTTTCGACACATTTCGATTTCCTTTCGCAACTCGGCCAGAACAGTTTTCCCAACTCATTTGACATGAAATAACAACTGACGGGTTCCTGTTCAAATAATTGTCTCACCGGTGTCAGAATTCAGAGAGCTTCTTTTTTCAATATTTTTCGATTTCAATCTGCTGCTACTATCAGTTTAGGCTTAAACCCAGAAATAAGCCCGAAAAATTACCAACGCCAGTCGCAAGTCCAAAGACTTGCGCACTTGCATCGGATGGCCGACAAAAAATAGCGATGCCTGGGAAATTGCGTCTGAAACTCATCACATCAGGAATTTTCCTTCTTTCATTGGACTTGCAACGTATGTCAGTGCACCTCCGTATTTTCATCGACATTGTTTTTGTGACAAAATTATTGTGAGCGGTCAAAAGTGAATGGGTGAGACCAAGAATTCATTTGAAATTGCATGAAAGCTTTCTCATTTTATTCCAGCAAAATTGTGGAAAAATTAAAAAACATGTGCTTCCATCTGGTGTAAAAAGTTACAAGAATATTTAGCCACGAATGCGTGTCAAATTAGATACGGCAATATGTCTGAATAATGAAAAATCACGACCCTCACAGGCACATAATTTGAAATGTTTGCATGTGTCAACCGACACAAACAGAATTTCGACGGCTGATCCGCGAATCTTTCGACACATTTTAAGTAGCAGAGTGTCAAAATAACTTTGGGGCCAACTCAGATGACACAGTCTTTTTTTTCAGTGAAGTTATTTAGCCAAGAATCCAGCAATCCAGTTTTATTTTAATGCCCGGCTCTCTCTTCATGGTGATCCTCCATCTACTTCAAACTGCATCGCTGCTCAAAACGTGTTCCGTTTAAAAAAATTTGATGCATTGTATACATATTACGAGAATACAATTAGTTGATGCATTCGTCTTCGCATTCTTCGCGCGGACATGATTGTGGTTAAGCCTTCTCGAACAAAAAACTCCCTTCAAATTCTAAAGACAAAAAATCCAGGGCAGTGGTAAAAGCAGAAAAACTGTGTATCGTGATGGAAATTTGAATGTTGTTAGCTCACCAAATTAGGTATTATTTGGCGAACCTGACAACGTGTGGAGCGGGCTAATTTTCATTTTTGCTCACTGGACCACTTGATTTAATTTCTTTACCTTGGCTACCTTCAGCTTACATTTCCAAATATGACGAAGGCGAACAGCATGATAATACGTCCGGTCCACATGCAGTTTAGTTTTTTTAGTCTTTCCAAAATTCACCAAAATTCAAATTCGCATGTCTAATACATGCGGACAAACATCAGGGAAGAAGATGCCACTACATGTCTTGGATTGGTTGAAATGCAAAGTTGGAAAGCCTTGCAATTATGGAAAGAATCATCATGTTGTTTTCCACTCTGCGTGTCACATGTCTCTTTCATTGATTTGTGTGAAATGAAATTGAGGTATCCCGATTTGAGGAATCATTTTTTGTTGGCAATTATTTTGGAGAAACGGCACTTGGTTCCTTCGCTGTCGGAAGGAGTATGGCTTAAATTGTCTTGTCTTGATACTTTAGAACTTGTGCTGTCGGCTGCACCCACCA
>JASGXE010016293.1:0-10931 GCA_030068105.1 Sinentomon sp. SZTP_YWyxl
TCTGGTGAGTTAGGTTTTGGCCGAATTTTTGCTGAGTTCGCGTCAGTTTGGTGGAACTCGGTCTGAGTTCGGTTGAGTTCGGTCGATTTCTGGCTGAGTGCGGTTGAGTTCGGGTCAGTTCGGTCGAATTCTGGCTGAATTCGGGTGAGTTCGGTCCAATTCCGGATGAGTTCTGGTGAGGAATTATGGCTGAGTTCGGTGTGAGTTCGGGTTTGTACGGTCGAATTCTGGCCGAGTTCGGTTGAGTTCAGTCGAATTCCGGGTGAGTTCGGCCGAATTCTGTCGGAATTCCGGGTAAGTTCCGCTTAGTTCGCTACGTCGGTCGAATTCTGGGTGAGTTCGGGTGAGTTCGGTCGAATTCCGGGTGAGTTCGGCTGAGTTCGGTCAAATTCTGGGTGAGTCCGGCTGAGTTCGGTTGAATTGGGGGTGAGCTCGGTTGAGTTCGGTAGAATTCTGGCTGAGTTCGGTCGAATTCTGGCTGAGTTCGGTCGAATTCTGGCTGAGTTCGGTCGAATTCTGGCATAGTTCGGCTGAATTCGGTCGAATTCAGCCTGAGTTCGGGTGAGTTCGGCCGAATTCTTGCTGAGTACGCGTCAGTTTGGTCGAACTCGGACTGAGTTCGGTTGAGTTCGGTCGACTTCTGGCTGCGTTCGGTTGAGTTCGGGTCAGTTCGGTCGAATTCTGGCTGAGTTCGGTCGAATTCTGGCAGAATTCGGCTGAATTCGGTCGAATTCAGCCTGAGTTCGGGTGAGTTCGGCCGAATTCTTGCTGAGTACGCGTCAGTTTGGTCGAACTCGGGCTGAGTTCGGTTGAGTTCGGTCGATTTCTGGCTGCGTTCGGTTGAGTTCGGGTCAGTTCGGTCGAATTCTGGCTGAGTTCAGGTGAGTTCGGACGAATTATGGCTGAGTTCGGCGTGAGTTCGGGTCAGTACGGTCTAATTCTGGCCGAGTTCGGTTGAGTTCAGTCGAATTCCGGGTGAGTTCGGCTACGCTCGGTCAAATTCTGGGTGAGTTCGGTCGAATTCAGGGTGAGTTCGGTTGAGTTCGGTCGAATTCCAGGTGAGTTCGGCTGAGTTCGGTTGAATTCGGGGTGAGCTCGGTTGAGTTCTGTCGAATTCTGGCTGAGTTCGGTCGAATTCCGGGTGTGTTCAGTCGAATTATAGGTGAGTTCGGGTGAGTTCCTGTTTAACGAAAACGTCCAAAATTATTTTTGCAAAATGTGCAAGAGATGTCCAGATGTCAGCAGGGGATTTTGGCGTCTCTGGCAAATTGAGCGATTTTTTCAATTTTTTTTGCAAAATGTGCAAGAGATGTCCAAAACGTCAGCAGGGGATTTTACGTCGTCTTGCAAATTGACCGATTTTTCTATTATTTTTGCTAAATGTGCAAGAGATGTCCAAAAGCCTGCGGCGGATTTGCGTCGTCTTGCAAATTGTGATTTTTCAGGTTATGCAAATTGCACAAATCCAGGAAAACGTTTTCAGAAAATAGCCGTACTCTTAACTGTGCAATTAGTCCCCCTTTCTATCCAGCGTTGCATTTCTAAAAATTTCTTCCTAATCTTTTCTGTTTTGGTCGCAAAAAGTGGAAAGACACCCTGTGGGTTCACGGTCATCACACAATGTGACGTCGCATACGGCGATGGAGCGCTGCACGACGAAACGTCGCGGCGGCGAAACGTCGCGTCGAAACGCCTAATCATTGTTGGGGTCCAGCGAGCACAAAAGCTGGAAGCATTTTTTCTAAAACAAAATTGGCCCTCTCTGGGGCACGAGACAAGAGTTTCAGCTGCTGGCTATTTCGCCCTCGTATATACATACACGTACGGTATAGGTATGTATTTGGGAGAACAGAACTGGTCCTACTGCTATTTGGTCCAACCGTAACCTGGTCCGACCGTAATCTGGTCCTACCGTAATCTGGTCCTACTTTTTCTTTGCGCCTCGAAAAAATTCGATCCAAATTTCATTCGATCCAAGTTACGGTAGGACCAAGTTACGGTAGGACCAGGTTACGGTAGGACCAGATTACGGTAGGACCAGATTACGGTAGGACCAGGTTACGGTAGGACCAGATTACCGTAGGACCAGATTACCGTAGGACCAGATTACGGTCGGACCAGATTACGGTAGGACTAGATTACGGTAGGACCAGATTACGGTCGGTCCAGATTGCGGTAGGACCTGGTTATAGTAGGACCAGGTTACGGTAGGACCAGATTGCGATAGGACCAGATTATTTCAGGTTCAGATTACGGTAGGACCTGGTTACGGTAGGACCAAGTTACGGTAGGACCAGATTACGGTAGGACCTGGTTACGGTTGGTCCAAATTACGGTAGGACTTGGTTACGGTAGGACCAGATTACGGTAGGACCAAATTACGGTAGGACCTGGTTATTGTAGGAACAGGTTGCGGTTGGACCTGGTTACGGTAGGACCTGGTTACGGAAGGACCAAAAGCCAAACCGCATTTTTTCCCGATTTTCTGGATGTTTGCGCTGAGGTAGTTGCGTTGTTTTTGTTCTAAACGTGATTGCACTCCTGCTGCCGTAAAGATAAGAGACAAAAATGGACGCAATAACCGCTCGGTGAATTTTTCACGACTTTGATGGGGAGTAGTCGGAGGGGGCCAGCCAGTTGGGTTAAGTTAGTTTAGGTCAGGCCAGGTTAGGTTAGGTAAGGTTAGGTTAGGTTAGGTTTGATTTCTGTCTTTCGTGATTCATCATCATTAATTTGCAGCGGGGTAATTTTGAGAACCAGTATCAAAACAACACAACTGCCACTGCGAAACTGTGCCTGCATTTCGGACCAGATCCCAGTAGGACTTAGTTACGGTAGGACCAGGTCACGGTGGGACCTGGTTACGGTACGGTAGGACCAGATTACTGTTGGACCAGATTACGGTAGGATCTAGTTACGGTAGGACCAGGTTACGGTAGGACCAGATTACGGTAGGTCCAGCTTACGGTAGGTCCAGGTTACGGTTGGTCCAGGTTACGGTAGGACCAGATTACGCTAGGACCAGATTACGGTAGGACCAGATTACGGTTGGTCCAGATTGCAGTTGGTCCAAATTACGGTAGGACCTGGTTACAGTTGGTCCAGGTTACGGTAGAACCAAGTTACGTTCGGACCAGATCACGGTAGATTCAAATTACGGTAGGACTTGGTTACGGTAGGACCAGGTTACGGTTGGCCCAGATTACGGTAGGACCAGGTTACTGTAGGACCTGATTACGGTTGAACCAGATTACGGTAGGACCAGATTACGGTTGGCCCAGATTACGGTAGGACCAGATCACGGTAGGTTCAGATTACGGTAGGACTTGGTTACGGTAGGACCAGATTACGGTAGGACCAGGTTACTGTAGGACCTGATTACGGTTGAACCAGATTACGGTAGGACCAGATTACGGTTGGACCAGATTACGGTAGGACTTGGTTACGGTAGGACTTGGTTACGGTAGGACCAGGTTACGGTAGAACTAAAAATGAGAAGGACCAGGTTACGGTTGGACCAGGTAGCAGTAGGACCACTTTCAGAAACATCATTTTTATCAGGTTGCAACAGCATGGCATGACCCACGTTGTCATGACGTTATGGGATTGTGCGAAATCCTGCCGTTCGAGGATGGCTTTTGTGAGAAGCAATGAGGAATCCATGACGTTTTTGCCATCCCGAATCCCATCAGAAATTCCGAGCCAAACTCTCCCGAAAGTGGGCACAAAGGTCTTCATGCCTTGTTGGTGGCAAAAAGCCCGTGAATTGTTGCACCCGCTATTTCACTCATTTCATTACGTGAGTGAAGTTGGCTCAACACTTCTCAGATTTCATCCAAATTCACTCAAATCGTTTATACTTCGTTTGTACCATGGAGAGTTTCAAAACTATACCTACACTGTCGTTTTCTCTGGTTTCCTGGTATAAAAGGTTCGATACAGCGTCCATTGCGGTGTACAGTTCTCTGGGCTTGTGACAAGTTAATGAAAGTTCGGTGCAGCATGGCTTGTTCCATTGCGGCCATATCCGCTGTGATGAGCTGGTGCAACCAGTTGTGGTCGCAAGGTCGTGTTGGGTAAACTTTTGGGATTTGTTGGGATTGTAAACTTTTGGGGTTGTTATGCCCCACAAGAATAAGTCACACGGGGTAAATTTGGAGACCTCGGTGCCCACTCTATGTAACCACGTTTCCCAATCATGATTCATGCGGCTGAAAACTCAAGTCAAGCCATTGGTGCTCATTAACTGTGAAAAGAGGCGGCGCGCCGTCCAGCAATCTGCAACAAGTGCAAGTTATTCGCCTAATTTACAGTTGGCTCATCGAAAAAAATGGGATACAATGACTGGCCAACTGCAAATCAGGCCAAGTTCCTGCGCATGTTGCAAAATTTCATGATGCCTGAGCTCTTGCCGCAAAGCTGCTTCGGACGAATTTGGTTTATGCAGGATGACACGCCGTCTCTTCTCACTGTTAATTAATGGCATCCATCATTGTTTGGCCAGGATTTTCTTCACCGCTTGGTTGGGAGACGAGATTTCATCGAGTAGGCACCGAGGTCTCAGATCTAGGATACCCCGTATGAGTTATTCCTGTTGGGACAGAACAAAATCCAAAAAGTTTACCCAACACGACCTTTCGACCACAAATGGTTGCACCAACTAATCACAGCGGATGTTGCCGCAATGGATCAAGCCATGCTGCACCGACGATGCTGCACCGGCCCTTACGATTCTGAAAATTCCTCCTCCCTGGTTGTGATGCTGCTTAATCTTGCTCCAACGACCTTTCCTGTTTTCTCCTCGATGGTGACCAGGGACACGACGGGATCATCCTTCAGACACTTCCTGGCTACAATGCACGGATCCTCTTTGACATAGTCACTGACAGTTGACGGCAGAGCGACGCTGAACAGGTTGTCGGTGGCAAACGATGTTCTCATGAGCTGTTCAATGCCAGCCAGATGTTCATTCTTGGCCAATTCAATGCGGAAGTCGCCGAATCTGACAGGAAGAAGGCCGTTCATTTTGATGATTTGGTGTATTTTTGTTTCAACCTATGCCACCGCCACCTGATAGGTCAAAAGTGTATTTCATGGGATGAGGAAAATTTTAAAATAAAGCATAAGTTGGCTCCAGCACTCAGCGGAAAATCAGAGTCAGGAAGTACAGTGTGTTCCATCGGTGTGATCCCATCCAGAGGAGTGGGGACAACCTCCCCATCTTCCGGGTTAATTATTGGCAATGGGGAGAAAAGGCGGAAAGAATTGATCGAGGTTGCGGTCAGTTATGATTCCCTGATTTGAAACACATGTAAAGTTTGCAGGGACAAAAGATTGAGCCAGCAAAATTGTTCGATTGTGCAAAATGAAATTATTGTCAGTGGAGTATGCATATGGCTTCTCGTTTGGGCACAACCCAGCAATGCTTTGGATGAAAAATGGATCCAAAGAATCCAGTGGGAACCACACGCACACCAGGGTGAAGCCTGCGGCAATTCTATAGTTTCAAAACAGCCGACAAAAAATTACCGCGGATAGGTCAAATTGGCCCCACACTGATCTTCGTTTGGGCCAATGCCTTGCCACTGATCAAAGACTCCAGAGCTCTCTCACTGTCAACTTCATTGGAATTGCTGGAGCAAAGAAATTGAACTGCGGGGGTTTCTCTGCGAAAATTTCGGTTGAAGTTCGGTATACCGCCGACATTGGACTGGACGAGTTGACATGGACTCTGTGACACTTTTGCTTACCCAACCAAAAACCTCCTAACCTAATCTAACCTAACCAACACCACAACCTAACCTTACCCTCGTAAACCTAATCTATCCTATCTCGGCGCTTAGACCAGCAATTTCGGCCAATATTCCGAACTGCAACCAAAATTCCTGGAACCTCCTTCCGCTCTTTCCCTCTTTTTTTACACGCCAAAAGCAATGAGCAGAGATTCACAGGATATTTGGAAAATTGTGCACAAAATTCGAGGAATTGTCATGTCAATACAAACAAAAATAAAAGAGCAAATTTTTCTTCGAAAACCCACCTATCTCCGGTTTTGTGCCCATCTTGTGGTCAGCGTGTGATCAGCGTGGACAACAATGGGGGTCCGAAAATTCGTTGGCAATCAAAATCATCAGAAACTAATGAAAATTTGGGGCACACATGTTGCTCCATTCTGAATGAAAGAAAAATGAAACAGCATAATTTGTTCCAAAAAGCCACACCTTTGGGCATTTTTGACCTCCACAAGTCCCCCGTGGGCCATTTGGGGTTCTAATTCTAAACGATCAAAATGATCAGAAACCGATGAAATTTGTTGGGGCACTGATGACTGATGCCCGATGCTGAAAGAAACAAAAATGAAAGAGCAAATTTTATTCGTTTCTGATGGTTTTGATTGTTTCAGATTTTCGGGCCCCCAAATGGCCCACGGGGGATTTTCGGTGGGCATGAAACCGGAATAGGGCCGTTCACGTGGGTTTTCGAAAGCAAATTTGCTCTTTCATTTTGTGTTTTTATTGACAAGAATAAGAACAATTCCTCAAATTTTGTGCGCACCTCTCCAAACGATTCAACACAATTTGTGCAACAGTTCCGAATGCCTGCCTGCGTTTGGGGTGCCTGATGAACTGTCGCAACCAAATGGCAAATTTCGCGGATGTGTCATTGGAGGTCACAAGGTCATCGAGCAATTGACGGACAGACACACCACGTCGAGAAATTGGCAGACTGATATGCATTCATTCGGAGGATTTCCGAACTATGACAGCGATTTTCTCGCATATTTTTTTCACCTTGGATCTCCGGAGTCGATGCTTCTTGCAAATGGCCAACAAACAACCCACTCCAATCAGCATGGAATTGCCCGCAAACCAACAATCCATCTGTTGTAAACAAGCACGTCGCCAAGGTTTTTGCTGCACCTTTTGAGAAAAACCTGGATTTCTGAAAAAGCACTGGATTTTGTGCGTCATTCCACGGCAGTGGGTTTTTCCAAGACACACCTTGATTGACATAAGGTGTGTCTTGGTTTTTCGCAATTTTGTTCTGCTGTCTCGAACAATGTCCACCCAAAGTTGTCGAATGCAATTGCACACCCAGGTGAAAAATTCGCCGCGCCACCAGGAAACACGCGTGAAAAGAAGTGACGACAAATTTTCGCACTTGAAATGAAAATCAACTTCGACTTGCCTCTTCACACACGAAATCCATTCCGCTGACAGAAATTGGCAAAGCAAACCAGCAAAGAAGCAGCATTGGCGATTCGGCGTTTCGCAAGCGGACATTCCGTTTCAAAGCAAAGTACAGGGTGATCCAGAAAATAGCGAAACATGACGTCATTTTTGCATCCCGAAGGTTCAGTTCCCGGATTCGGACATGCAACGAGGTGCACTCACACAGACAATGTTTGTCAGTTTGTGTTCCTGTATAGGGAAAAGGAGAGACATTTCGCTCGCGCACAACATTGGTTTTCCGCAACCGCGAATTGACCGAATCTGATTGCGGGAAATGTCCGCTTTCTTCAACCTCCTGTATAAATTTGGTCGCCTGTCATGCCTCTCCTCGTTTGAAGTGCGAACTGCGATAAAAAAAAAAACACCACACGCACACAAATTGCGCAATAACTCATTCATTAGGCCAGTGTACCGGCTGCACGTTCGGACGCCTTGTTTGCTTTCGAGTTGCCAGCTGACTGATCGATATGGACTTTGTCATTCACGTCAATGCATTGTTTAAAACCTTGATTTTGCCATTCACCAATTCACCTTGGCTTTGTGCACTTGAACTTCTGCTGATGAGTAATTGCACAGACATGAGACAGGGTTCTTCGCAAAGAACACCGCCACAAAAAGTGCGGATTTTTTGGGTGTTTACATGAGCAGGTGGTGACCCTCAATTTCTACATTTTTCAGAAATCGTCCGGGAACAACGGCCTTGAATAAAATTGGGCATTCCCGGAAACCCACAGGAATGACCCTGAACGGTCACTCAGGGCCGTCCGCTTCGGAGCTTTTGGCCCCGAAAACTCCTGGACATTCTGAATGACAGGGAGTGACCCTGAAAGTCAGTGAAAGACTTTGAAATTGGCGCGAACGACACAGAAAGGAGTCGTTCCCGAAAACACCCAGAAACAACCTGAAGAGAGCAGGGGGTGAAAGATTAGGGCCTACCGGTTTTCTTTCGATTTGGAGTCGGCTCTGCTCGTTACGTCATGCGCGGATCACAAATTCTGTGAAAGTCACAGTTGCCATTTGCCTGCAGACCTGACGATGAAATTGCTAAACCCCAACAAGCTTGTCATTAAATTCAAGCCATATCATTCTGCAGTGGTTGAAAGATAACCGGTTTTCTTTCGATTTGGAGTCGGCTCTACTCGTTGCGTCATGCGCGGATCACAAATTCTGTGAAAGTTACAGTTGTTTACCTGCAGACCTGACGATGAAATTGCAAAACCCCGATGAGCTTGCTATTAAATTCAAGCAATATTTTTCTGCAGGGGGTGAAAGATGACCGGTTTTCTTTCGATTTGGAGTCGGCTCTGCTCGTTACGTCATGCGCGGATCACAAATTCTGTGAAAGTTATAGTTGCCATTTTACCTGCAGACCTGACGATGAAATTGCTAAACCCCGTTGGGCTTGTCAATAAGCAAGCAAAAAAATTAAGCAATATTTTTTGCAGGGGGTAAAAGATGACCGGTTTTCTTTCGTGTTTGGAGTCGGCTCTGCTCGTTACGTCATGCGCGGATCAAAAGTTCTGTGAAAGTTACAGTTGTTTACCTGCAGACCTGACGATGAAATTGCTGAACCCCGATGAGGCGATGAGCTTGTTATTAAATTCAAGCAATATTTTCTGCAGGAGGTGAAAGATGACCGTTTTCTTTCGATTTGGAGTGCCTCCTACCTGGCTCTCTCGTTGCGTCATGCGCCGATGAGCGCAGTCTCCCATTTCCCGGCGGATTCGTTTTCTTCAGGTTAAAATGCCTACCCACGGTAAAAGAATATCAACGCCTGAAATTTGGCGATTTCTTTTCACTTTGATTCAAAACTGAAACCTGGGGAACTGAAACCAGGGAAACTGAACCAGGGGAACTGAAACCAAGGAAACTGAAACCAGGGAAACTGAACCAGGGAAACTGAAACCAGGAAAACTGAAACCAGGGAAACTAAAACCATATAGGGAAACTGAACCAGGGGAACTGAAACCAGGGAAAATGAAACCAGGGAAACTGAACCAGGGGAACAGAAACCAGGAGAACTGAAACCAGGAAAACTGAAACCAGGGAAACTAAAACCATATAGGGAAAATGAACCAGGGGAACAGAAACCAGGAGAACTGAAACCAGGGAAACTGAACCAGGGGAACTGAAACCAGGCGCTCTTCGCTCGATCGGTGCTCGTATCTTTTCCTGTTGATTTTTTGAACCTGTACCACAGACCAGTTGAGAATTTGGCCTTCCTGTCGGGCGTGGTTTAGGTTTTGTTCTGAACTCGGTTGTGATCGGTGTTGGTGGTATGATCCCTGCAGATTAGGTGACCTGCTTTCTGAGAAAGCATCATCACTGATTGTGCGCAAGTAAACAGCACAAACTTTAATTGGAAATCACAACCATTCCTGCATTGGAAAGCAATTTATTCTATCCATCCTCTGCAGTGAACGATTTTTGTTTTCCACGAATTTCTTCGAGATATCACTAACTCCGGGTGTTCCGCTTGAATCAAGCATTAAGAATGCATGGTGTCTTTCTGGCCTGGATGTTAGAAAGGACTGGAGACCCCATTGTCCAGTAAACATCCGAAAATAAGCGCACCGATCCGGTGCTCCGATCAATCACCTTGTTTGTCATTTCAATTTTCGTGCAGATTTCTCGTTCACTGACCAGCATTTGCATTCATTTGTTATCTGACTTGTTAATGCTTGATTCCATTTTCCAGTATTGGCACTGGCCATTTTCTTGGCGGCAGATCCCGACGAAAACAACAAAAATTGATGCAAGTGGTGTATTTGCGAAAACCTATTTATGTAAACGTGGCAACCAGATCACCATGTAAATCCTAACTTTGAGCAATGATCAAAAGCAAAATGAAAAGCATTTTATTACGGACAACTAAAAAATAAGACATGAACATTTACTGAGGCAGGGAAATAAATATAAAAACAGAGCAGCGCACAGTTTGGACGCCCTGTCTTCCATTGTAAGTCCGACTTTGAATTGAATGGTTTATTTTCGGGGCGAGCCCCTGATCAAATTGAATGCAAAAAAATTATGTCCACTTCAACAATCATAAAAACACAGGCATTGCATAGGAGGATTTTATCAAGATTCAGTGAGACGGTTATGAATTGGATATAGGGACACTGAGGGAGATTGCTGCGGTAATGCTGCGCTGGCCACCAAGGAATATTTCCAAACATCCCTTTTGAAACTCAACAGCTTTATTTTGCAGGCATGATCATTGCGAGAATAATAATTCGGCTGTTCTATAGGTAAAAAAATACTGGTCCAAAAACAAGCCCCATCTCTCCAACGTCCGACACAAACAAAGCAAGCGACCTGGCAATTTTTATTCTGATGGTCAGGGGCGAATTTCTCAATTCCAAGCAAATCGCCAGAATTTCTACCAATCAAGTGCTTTATGCTTACCCAAATTAAAACCGCGATTACGACACTAAAGCTAATCTTACCTAACCTGACCTAACCTAACTTGACCTTTCCTCTTCCTGGTGTCAACAACTGCCACTGGTGTCATAAAACACTTCGGTACTCAAAAAAAAATCCAAAAATTTTACGCAGGATTCGAACCACAACCACGGTGACCTCCGCATCAGCAGCCAGTTCTCTTTTGCATATATGTTTTCGGTGGTATCCGATTGGTCGAAATTCTGGCGATTTGTTTGGAATTTAGAAATTATAGCGGCCAGTGGTTTCCACTAG
>JASGXE010016294.1:0-14207 GCA_030068105.1 Sinentomon sp. SZTP_YWyxl
ACAGGATGTCCGCAAAGAGCAGTATGCTCTTGCATACCCCCCACCACATGTGAACACAAAGTGGGCTGTACGTTCACGAATGTGTTCAAGCTGGGCGGCGGCGTGTGCTGCAAATACCCCCCACGGCAGCCAAGGCAGTCACATTTTTTTTCTTTCTTTTTAAAATCACCAAACTTGGGTTTTTTATGGGGTTACTAAAGTTGGACGCCACTTATGGGATGGGGCTCCCCTGCGGGGAATCGAACCCCGGTCTCTCGCGTCACAGGCGAGGATACTTACCGCTATACTACAGAAGAACCACCGTCCCACGTGGGTCCCCGTTCGGGCGCCATTCGAGGAGTAGAGTCTCCTTAGTATTTTTATGGTGACTGCCCGTCCCAACTCACGCCAACGAAGGGCGCTTGCAGGCTTCGGACTGCCAGAGGCGTGGTTAGCAGCACCTTTAATTTATATACCGCCACTCCAGCTAGCGTTTGCATGGCGGTGGACAAGAGCATTGGGTTAAAGGGAGAGGCTTCCGTTCGGCAACGGCCCGGTTGCTCCCGGCTCAGGCTATCTCAAGTTCGGGTCACGGCAAAATCATCCAAGCTGTGCTTGGGAAAAAATCCCGGCTTTGCCGGTTTTCAAACCTGCCTTCTTGGCAGTCTTCCCCTGCCTTTTCCAGGCAGTTTTAAATCTGCTTCCTTCGAGCAGTTTTCCGGGCCTGTGGCTCCGGTTTCAAGGCCGTCCCGCTTGAGCTTCACCCGGCCGCGGCAACGAACCAGCGCCTTGCTTTCCCAGGCACCTCTCCGGCACTCGGCTGATAGGAAAGGCCAACATAGGCGAGTGCCTTCATATACGAAAAAAATAGGATATTTCAAATCGCAAACTGCCGATTCAAGGCGAATTTTATTCACGCCGAGCAGTCCGCAGATCAGGGCTTGATAACGCCCGCAAATGAAAATGAAAACAGGACAGGATGTCCGCAAAGAGCAGTATGCTCTTGCACCCCCCATGCGGCGAGAAAATATGGCAACCCCAAAATTGTTGTGAATTTTCCGAAAAACGGCAAAAGTATCAATCAAGCCAAAACTTTATCCTCGAGCATAAACCGAGCCAATTTGAATCCCATTTAAACAATGGGATTCAGAACATAACAGGTTTTGCAACACATGAAAAGTCAAACCACGGCGAACTCCAGAATATGCAAATTCGGCGAAGAAACTGCAAATAGCTCTTTTTGGTGTTGCAGCAACAGTATCATTTCATACCCAAACTACTCGTATATGAGCCCAAATCAAGCCACATATTTTGCAGAATCGGATTAAGGACATACTGTTCTGCGCTGATGCAAAGTATAACTTATTTATTTATTTATTTATTTGTACAAAAACACCTACAAAAAGATTTGGCAGGTGGACGGATGATACAGTGCATGGCACCAAGTCAGTGAATTTAAACACGTGTCAGGTATACGAATAAAATAAAAAGGTAACAAAAAAAAAAAGAAAGAACACAACGCACATTGAACATATTGAGAAACAATAAACCAGAGTATGAATCAAGCCGATGAGTGAGCACGGGCTAAGTGACCTTGGGTGTGTGTGATTGTGGGTGAATTATGCGGGAGGGAATTGCAGTCCCTTACAGTTCTTGGAAAAAAGGAATTATAGCGAATGTTTAATTTTATCAGTGGAGCAACAAAATGAAGCCCATTATCGGTTCTTCGTTGAGGTCGTCGCATCACAAACTCGGGAGGAATTTTAATTTTCAATTTAGCACACAAAATTTTCGCGAAAAATTTCCTGCGTTTTTCGATAACTTTGACCCTGCGGAAAAATAAATTACCTGAAAAGGGGGAAAATTAGCAGTGAAGTTCCTGCCCGCAGGCCAAAACAAGCCAAAACGTTTGGCTCGATTTGGAGTCACCGAAACCGTACCTGTTCATTTGGTCCATAGTTCGTTTGGTCCAATGATCGATTGGGCCAATATGGAAAGTTTAATTTTGCGACAATCGCAGAACCCGATGTTCCGAAACCGATTATGTAAAGATATGGTTTGATTCAGGATCATCATCATCATCATGGTGGAGTCATATGGATAGATAACCATTCGGCTGGTGGTCCGACCTTTTACCTTATTGCACACACATTGGGCTCGCAAGGAGAACTATGCCCCATAATCGTATACCAATTCTGCTCTGCATTCAACTGAAATCGAAGAAAACGTTTTGGCTTGCAAGCAGGCGGAGGTGCTCTAGGCTTGCCCTTCTTTCCAGGATCTACTTTGGCTGCCCACACCTCTCTGATTTGAAAGCCCTTCTTCAAACTCCATCTTTTGCCTCCCGTAATGACCACAAGTTAAAGATAAGACAAATAGGCTGCCGTAAAGACATCGGTCACTTCTCCATCCTCCCAAGGAGCATCCGTGAATGGAACGCCATGCCTCCACAGGTCGCCAATGCGTTAGAACACATTGAACCTGCGCAATATATATAGATCCTGGTTTCTTGAAACCTTCTGCTAATTCACTCTCCAGTAAAGCCTGATTTAATTGGATGCAATTATTCTCCTGTTCAGATGATATGCCTTTCGGAATATTTATTTGAACGTTTCCCTCATGTATGACTAACATACATCTTTTCAGACCTCTCCCTTCGTCTCATGCCTCAAAACTTGTTGATATAATCTTTCATCAATTCGTCTTGAACTTTTGACATTAAAATCTTCCATAACTCTTCCAGTTTCAATTTTTCCTTTTCCAAGTTCTGTTTGGTTCTGTTTCAGGAAAATTTGTTCTGTCATTTTCGTATTTGCCCCGTGCCAACTTGGTTCTTTTCTTTTGTTTCGGGTTAATGTTTTCCCTTCTATTTCCAGGTGAACTTTTGTTTTGTTTTTTTATTTTATCTTCTTCAGGTTTTCTTCAGGTATTTTATCTTCTTCTTTATCTTCTTCAGTGTTTTTATCTTCTAAAAAAACTAGTTAGTCTTAGTCCTATTGATAGGAGTAGGCAGCTGTTAAGAGAACTTATCAGTTCGTCCAATTGATAGGAGTAGGTAGCTGTTAAGAGAACTTATCGCAGAGCAGCAATCGTGCTCTGTCGATTGAAAATCGTGTGTTCGTTTGAGCTTAGCTCAGTCGTACTGTTAAAACCTGTTAATGAAAAGTGGAGTTATGTGACCTTGTTGCGAAGCCAATAAATTGGTCTGTTTTGTCACACGATTACCGGGTTTTGTGTAAATGCAAGGGCAACGTGGCCCTCTTTGCCGAGTCATCGGCCGCATGGCTGTCAACTCAGGATGGCAATGATGACGATGATGATGATGGCTTTTGGGCTTCCTTTACCGTTTTCACCGAATGTTTCCGCTTTGGGGTAGCCGTTGACCCTCGTGGGATGCAAGGTTTGATTTTGCGCCAGTTGCCGAGCGGGATATCCTGAATGCGATTTTGCAAAAATTTGGCTTCATTTGGGATCGCGGGAAAAGGTTGGTCCGCTTTGGGCCACTTTTTATTTTTTTCGCCGAATTTATCTATTCTGGAGCCATCGTGGTTGACCCCTGTGGGGTACAAGGCTAATTTTCCATCAGTCGTTGACCGGGATTCTATTACGATTGTAGATTTGGCTTGATTTGGCGTCGAGCAAAGAAAATTCGCTTCATCTGGCTTGATCCATGTTTCACACGAAAGCAAGCAAAATTAAATCAATAAGGTGCTCATGAATATGCAACATTCGAAGCAAGCAGGATAAATGTAATCGAAGAATCGTACCGGCATGCAAACCAAAGGAAGCTCAATATTCCAAAAACAAGTTGAAGCGCTTCCCATCTGGGACAGAAATGATGAATTTGAAAATGGACTTATGCAAACTTGTGGACGACAATCTTGCAATAAAGCGTGGTGATTCTGCACAGAGATTATACAGCGATCGGATGAGGCGGCTGGCCTGCCTTCTTTCTGGCCGTGCGGATGCGGAAAAAGTTCAAAATTTTTAACTTTTCGTGCGGACGCGTATTTTCCCGCATGCGTGATTTTCCCGCACCTGTGAGCCATGTCACACGATGCGTTTTCGAATGTGCGGGAAAATCCGCATCACGCATGCTGAAAAAAGCGCATCGTGGGGCAGCTCCTTAACGCGCTTGCGGAGAGTTGGTTCGTATGTGCCGCGCATGAGGGGATTTGGTTGTGTGTAACGCGCGCGGCTAGTTGGTTCGTGTGTACCGCGCGCAGGGAGTTGGTTCGTGTTTACCGCAGCACATTGCTGGGAAAACCAAACGCGATGAATCCCTGCTACTCGTAAAACCAAAAGCCTCAGCAGGGATTCCGAAAAACCGAACGCGATGGATCCCGCTCAAAGCCATACTTTGTATAGCTTTGAGCGGGATCCCGAGGAGAACCAAACGCGAGGAATCCCAACTAAGACCGAGAGTCTTAGTTAGGATTCCGAGGGAACCGCAAGCGAGGGAGGGAGAACCGCGAGGGAGGGAGAACCGCAAGGGAGGGAGAAGCGCAAGCGAGAGAAGGAGAACCGCAATGGAGGGAGGACCGCAAGGGAGACCGCACGCGCTGGGGTTGGAGAGAACAGAAGAGAGCAAAGAGAGGAGAAGGGATTCACAAACGTAGGGAGAGAGCCTCCACAACGACTCGCTTTTTCCGGGCCTCACAAAAGTTTGAAAGCCGGGTACGTCGGAGGAGGTTCATTCGAAAGTCGATAGAATCATAAAAAACAGAGTTCCTGCTCGAGAGGAGAGTTATTCCACAATGATCTCGGGCCACCCTCTAGTGAGTACAAGCCGGTATGATAGGTGGATGCTCTACTCCAATCGTGCAGTGAAAGGAAAGGTAAGAAAGGAGAGAGGTTAGGGAATCAGATTCACCACTTTGTTTCCTCGAAAAGCCGCGGACTTTCCGAGCGTGGACGAGATCTGAAACAGGGACTAAATTGAATTGATTAGAACCATGGTCGGACAGATGCCAGACAGGTATTACGTGACACGAGGCCCAACCTGCCGAAGCATGCCGAGATCCGTTTTGAATTTAAAATATATTAAAGAAACGGAACCATGACAATCATGCAGGAATTACCAACCGCAGACTACAAATAGCTGGGTTAGACCTGCAATGACATGCAGAGTTCCATTTCAATATGTGCCATTAGTCGCAACTTCAGTAAAATCGGCTCCAAACGAATACGAGGCCAGACTTCGTTACTGGACGACGGGTGTTGCGTGCCGCCAATGCAGATAGGATTTGCCCCTAATGTGACTCCAATACCCTAACGGTGCCTAGCAAGGTGTTGGGAAGGTACCTATTAGCCCGAAACCCCCAGTGGAAACGGGAACTGCTAGGAAATCGGAAGATCCGAACCGAAGTTAGGAAGTGACTAGTGGCGCCATCCCATCAGACTTGTATGAAGTAAGAATTGGAGGTTCCGCGGACCATTTTGGTTGTGTTGCGGGATTTTTCCGAGAGATGGTAGTAAGATCAGCTGATTTGACACTCGATAGATGGCACTATCGGTCCACAACAGGCACAAGGTGAGAGATCCGAGTGGGCGGAGCAGTTACTATCATTTTGATATATCAAACCGAGCAGCGATGGAGGCGTTGCCATTTGGCCACTGGCGAGTCGAGGTGACGGACCTACGCTCTTGCCAGTTAAGGGCGAACTGAGCCAGCTGACGGAGGAAAGTGAAGATTCCCTGGGGACCGAATTCCCTAGGCTGTGGTGGGACTGCGACGACTGGCGTGACCGGTCCCGTCCCGAAGCGGCTGAAGGGATGAAAGCCCCGGGGTAGGTCTTCATCGTGGGAGGTGAGGGGGAAGATTCGCAATAGACCGGAATGGCGCATACGCATGGAAGGGCTAGGTAGCCTAGGGCACCTCTAGGGTATTAATTACTATCGCTTGATTCAGAATCAAGCATTGCGTCATACCAGATCGTTTCTCCGAAACCCCGGTGAAATTAAGGCTCACCCACGTTCATGAGGATGAGTCATTTATTCCAGGGAAAGTTTGCAATGCACTGTACGTCATTGGTGACGTCATTATTACGTCATTGTGACGTTACTTGCCCCTGACATGCACGCAACACACTTGGCGCGGGCCATCCCCCATTAAAAACTCTCTAATGTGTCCTCTTTCAGATACCTTGGGGTGACGTTAACAAGCACTCTAAACTGGAGTGAGCACATAAACCTTGTTGTTAAAAAGGCCAATTCTGCTCTGGGTGCAGTCCGCCGCAACTTGGCTCATGCACAAAAAAATATCAAGTTAATGACTTACAAATCATCTGTTCTCCCAATTCTTGAATATGCTTGCTGTGCCTGGGATCCATTCCTTGCATGCCACGCCAACGCACTCGAAAGAGTTCAGAGAAGTGCAGCTCGTTTCATCATGAACGACCCAGTGTAACGAAAATGCTCCTTGAGCTGGGGCTTCCTACTCTTTCTCAAAAAAGAAAGGAAAGACGGCTTTTCACATTAAAAAAGATCCTCAAAGGTTCGTTACTCATGTCTCTTCCTGATGAAATACGAGCCAGCACTTTCTCTGGTAGTAGTTCGCATGCCTTCATATATACAATACCGATAATAAAGTGCAATGCTCATTACAATTCCTTTTTTCCGCGAACACTTCGGGAATGTAATTCCCTCCCCAAGGATTCACATGTCCTTGCAAACGTTTCAAATCATGCTTGAACATATTTTCAATTTCATTTCCTCATTTGAATTGATCTTTTTGTTTCATCATCTTAAGTCGTTTGGACAAGGTGTGGATAAATTCCATTTTTTTTCTTGATTTCATAGCCTGTATCCCGTGTTTTGTTCTCCACGTTATCTTTACAAATGTTACCCTGAAAATGAGGTTTTTTTTGTTGTTCATGTGTTAATGTTCATTGTCTTACTGAAACTGATATTTGCATTTATATAGCAAATCTGAATAAAATACAAATACATACAAATACAAATCAAAATGAAATTTGAGACGGCAGAATGGAAACGCGCCTTCCGACGTTTGAGCGTTCGACACGTCATTATAAGTATTAGCCGATTAAATTTACACGGAGAAATCTGTTTCGATGATCAATAGGTAATCTGACAGTGATTAGGCAAAAGGATATTCATTGGTCGCACTGCTAATTTTCTGCGGGTGCCAAAGAATGATCGATAAAGCTCAATAAAGCGAGATCCTAATCTATTCGAACAATTCAAATGCAGGGTGATAATTGTGTCAAAGCCATTGGCTTGCCTTTCTGCCCGGAGGACAAGTGCTCCGGAATAGCGTTAATCCGAGGTTGCATAATTTTTAGCATTGCAGATAATGGTGTAAATTCTACTTGCATCCCCAGATTGGCGCTATTCCGGAGCACTTCTCCGCGGGAGTTGTGCAAACTCGACAAGGCATCAGTGATCAACGTGATATTCCGTGTGAGGCATAGATCAAGGCGATGAAGTCAAAAGTTGTTGGTCGTTTACATGGCTGACTACTCAACACCATGTAAAAAGATTTAATTATTAAGCGCTTTGTAATGGGTTAAAAGAAGTTCAGAACAATACTAAAGGGACTCAACTTTGTTCCAGGATCTTCCATGGTCCTTCTTTACATTTACATCGCATTCGACGCGTCACTCCTGCGCGCCTCCCCGGATCCATGGATCTGCCTGATCTGATGAGACGGCAGTCGGCTGTCGAAACAACGTATAGACAGTGCCAGATTTGTGGAAAGTTGACCAGGGGTAGTAGGCCCTACAAATCGTGTAGGTACTCCCTACAAATCGCGCCCTGATGACAGCGGAAAAGGACTTGTGTCAAAAATGAGCCCCTTTTGCATAAACTCCATCATTACCAAACTGTAAGTTGGATCATTTTGCCAGAATGCAGGTGTTGAGTTTTGATTTGCATCCAGTACCAGTGGAATTTTCAAGTTTCAGAGGGCATCTACCGAAATTTGACAGTTTTCTCAGCCTGCAATTCCTTTATTTTTGCGCTTGCGTAAACTATGCTGGTTTAGAAATGTGATTGCAACGGTACACAAGTGTCAATCAGCACCTTTCCACGCTTTTCTCGTTTTTCTTGAATTCTTCGAATTTTTCTTCTTTGCAGCTAGCGACCACACTCCCCTGGCGAGCAGAACGAAGAACACAACTGGATCAAAGAGTTTATCGATGTCCCTACCAACGATCAACGTCTCCTGCAATCCTCAAGGCTTTCCTGGAGGAACTTACCAACAGCGATCCCGTTTGCCTACTCCAACAGCTGTGGCGCGTTTGCCCGCTCCGGTAACTGTGGCGGGGTTTAGAGCGCCAGCAGTGCCCAAGGATGCACGTGGAGCCGCCAATGTCACTTCGGGAAATGTGAGAGATGTCCAGCCTCGAGCCTCAGTGATATCATCTCACCCAACAAATCCACCTCAAACATCTTCAGGCAAGTCCCAGACTAAACTTATAAAGCCTAATTCGTCTGTGGCTGATGGCTACAAGGTGAAGGGTAAGCCCATCTCCAAGGCGATGACGGATCGCCTCAAGATCGTGCACGATACCGTCTTCACTAACTCCATCGTGTCCTCGGGGACGCCAGGAAATGCCGGTTCCTTGGAACTTGAGGGTGATGAGCCGGTTAATGACCCAACTGAAGGCCTAAATGAATTTCTTGTCGATAAACGACTGCTGTCACCCGCCAAACAATCGGGGAAAATCTTCCACAAGCAACGTGGAGTCTTGAGATCACCACAGAAATGCGAGGAGAAACTCACGTCGTCGAGGGAGTCGCAATATCTTCGTCAAAGGTCGCTGAATTCCTTGGTTATGATCGGCTTCCCAGGTGGAATGAGGTCACCCTCGAATTCTCCAGTCTCTGCATACAACTCTGACGGCTCGGATTGTCCCCCGACGAGAAATTCGATTTCACCAGGCCGTGATTCAGCTCCATCAGCAATGGCATCCACCAAGATATTCGATATGACGACTCAGCGCCAAGTTGGTGGTGATATTGCGTCCAACTCATTTGCTTCTGACCCAATATCCCACTGTTTCAAATGTCACCCAGAATCGCCAGGATCTAATTCATCTGCATCAGTTTCCGCATTCACACCAAGAATGGCAGTGGCAACATCTGATGGTGCTTTGGCCTTTTCAAGAGATGAACCACTGGTGACAATTTCTCTCTCCATCATACAAGATGATCTCTCCGTGGCCACGACAAAACAAGATCAGTTCACCCACAAGCCAAACGACCCTGTTGACAACCTTGAAGTTTCTCAAGTGGCAGACTATTGTGAGACGTTGGAAATCCTGCAAAACCAAGGAACAGCCAAGATTGAACTTTCACCGACATCTGACAAGCTTGAAACCACGCAGACTGCAGATAATCTCGATGCTTTCCCAGCGGCCGTGCTGGAATTAGTTTCGTTCGACAGAATGGCTTCAAATCCTCGACGTCTTCAGGAGATTGAGATACCATTCAAATTTCCCGTAAATTCTGTCGGGCAGACATCTACAGACTTGCTCTCCGCGAATGGCAATCATGATGGACCAAAGGATTTTGAAGGATGTTCAGACAAATCGGACAAATTCAACGATTCTGAAGGAAATTTTGGGGATGATTTGAAACCTAAGATTTGCATGCGACTTCAGCTTGACAACGCATTGAGACTGTCAGAAAAGGTAACAACAGCTGATGCGTTGGTGAAGGGTTCCGTGGACTCGATCGATCCTTCCAACGTCAATGATGTCGCAGGAGGTTCGACGCGTGATCCCAACGAACTAGAAATAAGTGAAGCGTTAAGTGGTGATGCGAAGGAAGATGCTGAAACTTTTGATCCCAACGAACTAGAAAGAAGTGAAGCGTTAAGTGGTGATGCGAAGGAAGATGCTGAAACTTTTGATCCCAACGAACTAGAAAGAAGTGAAGCGTTAAGTGGTGATGCGAAGGAAGATGCTGAAACTTTTGATCCCAACGAACTAGAAAGAAGTGAAGCGTTAAGTGATGATGCGAAGGAAGATGCTGAAACTTTAGAAAGCGACGATGAAACTGATGAGGTTGTTGAAATGACCAAAAATGAACGCTTGACGCCGACGGGATTGTTCGTTCAGTTTGTGGAAAAACGTCAGCTCATGATTCTCGACTCAATCCGCAGTTGCGATGCTCTCCTTGAGATACTGAAAGAGTTCAAGGGCAAAAATTAGTCGACTTGTGTTTTCTCAAACTAGTTTTCTTTTTTTTTTTGACAGTTCACTGCAAATTTCCGTGTGGATTTGAAGCTTTGAAGGTCATTATCACCACAATTGACATCCATTTACTTCAGCCATTCACTATTCTCGAGAGCTACTAACTATGAGACACTGCTTGTGCCTTGTATGGTTGGTCTGATCCTGTTCAGAATATCCAGTTTTAAGTGCCTTTTTTGCCCTTTTTAAATGCCATTAATTGCCACATTTTCGCCTCAATAATTGTAGAAGGGTTCATTTGCATATGTGGGGGTGCAATTCCACTTTTGTCAAATCTGGCTTCCTTCGGGTTTTGGAAATGTCCCATCGGCTGAAATGCTTTCGAATCCGGTACAATGATACTTCGGCTGAACTTATTTGACATTATCTGAAGTTGTTAGCTTACTCCGGGGGTTTTTAGTTGTTAGCATACAACGGGGCATTTGCGGGGTTGTTAGTTAGCATTAGCGGGGTTGTTAGTTGTTAGCATTAGCAGACGTTAGCATATAGCAGGGTTGTTAGCATTAGCGGGGTTGTTAGCTGTCAGCATATAACGTAGCAGTTTTAACATTGAAGTAAACGGAGAAAATAATACCCGCAGCCTCGTTTGAGCGCTATTTCGGAGCACTTCTCCCCGAGGTTAACGAAATTCGTAATGAGCTCAAACCATGGGTGGAAGTTCCAAGTGAGCTACAAATTTGCTCTGGTAATCAAGTGCCCCATACCTTGATATTTCAGAAGCATTGGGAGGCGGCAAAATGTGTTCCGCTGCATAATTTATATCACTGACTTAAACTCCAGCCTCTCAGCAAGAATTTGAAATCAAAAAGTCAATGAAGCTCAGCGAGGACACATGAAAACTGAACGATCTTTTCAATAAAACTTACTCGAAGTTATTCCCATACACTATACGTAAAATGGTTTAGGTTTCCTTGGGCCATGTTAGTGCTTATTTGTGCTTACTGCACAGGTTTTCGGGATCCCAAGTGGTTGGTGTCCCACGAAAATGTCGTATCTTCTTTTCATGGCGTGGTTCAACTGAACTGAACTAGATGTGACGTCTGTTCACTGAATAGATGTCCTTACAGACAGCAATGTTTTTTCAAGGAGGTCGGACAAGCCAACTGCACCAAGTCAGTGCTGCTGCGAATGGGGCATCTATTCAGTGAATAGACGTCACACCAGGTTAGGTTCAGTTGAACCACCCCTGAAGAAGGTACGACGACATTTTAATGTCGAAACCGTGGTACACAATTTACCAACCACTTTATGGGACCCCGAAAACCTGTGCAGTATCCTTGCACAGCTCGTAAACAAAAGTTGCATAGACCTCATCGAAAATGAAGTCTTCAATTGTCTTGTTCGAGACTTGCCCACGGAACGCATACCTTTCGAACGCAGAAGTTAAAAAAATCATGAGCAGTTGTGAATGACACGGTGATATGCATGATGCCCGCACCAAATCCACCACCCTAGACCAACCACAACTACTGGTTGTGTTGCTTGTTTTTTCTCTTTTAAGAAGCAGCGTTTACATATTATTTTCCATTTGTCTACTCTTGCTTCTGGTCGTCGAGTTTTTGACACCTAATATCTTACTCAAATTGATGTTGCTTTCGAACTTTTTGTTGAGGCTTTTGTGTCAACTCCTGTAAATGTTAACTTTTACGAATACTCTGACTTGACGCAGCTTGAAGTAAGCTCCAATCTGTCAAGTGTTTCAGTCAAACTTTCACGACACGAACGACAAATTTACAATTTATTACTGCGAACGTACGAAGGGCGTTCAATCTGTTTCACGCTTGGCATTGAAATTTTTTGTTGTGTATATTTTTCATCGCCCAAATACCAACCACACAGGTCGGAGTAAGGTTGGATCGGATCGGGTTAACTCAGTGCCAACTTGCTTGAGGTGCAGCCACCCCAAAACCAGTTGGTATAAATCTTGCAATTAACAACGGCCAAAACATAAAGACATTTCCAATTTCGGAATCAAAAGACATTTATCTCCTCTGCACAGAAAATCAAAAATTGATTAAAAAACCAATAGTGATACTCTTTGGAGCCAACGTGTGGCCTTACGGGGGCACTCGATCAGTACTCCCACCCAGCTGGAGGCTTCTGAGTGAGACGCTTCAGCCACTCCAAAGTTTCAGCCAAAGTTACTGCGGTCCACTAACCATTGTGCGGAATCATAATGCAGCTCCAACTGGTTGAGGATGGCTTAGAAGTGCCAAATGAGGCCAGGTTGGAAAAAGAATTTGTACTGTCTTCAGCAGAAGACACCAGAATAATGCATCTAATTTTTGTCATTATGTGATATATGCCGATACCGTCATCGGGCAAAGCTGAAAAGTTGATTTTGAGCCGCATTCTCAATTGCTACTCACCCTCAGGTTCAACTCAATCGTCAATTCAACAGATGAATGCATCTTTCGCAGCAATGGAAAAGGGATAAACATTGTGCATAGTAATGAATTTTTCCCAAACACAAATCATTGAATTGACTATTGAGTTTAACATGGGAGTGACCAGGGTGAGTCGCAATGGGGAATGCGGCCGTTTGACTGTAAGAATATTGGTTTTATTCAACACTGTCTGTGTGAATGGTGCATTAAATGTGACAGTGTCAATTGTTGGTGATGACAAGAGGGAATGGCAACAATTTCAACTTCTGGGCCAATTGCAGACTTTCACCAGAAGCGAGCACCATGTTTTGCGATTTTCCGATGAAACTCAGGAAGTGCACAATAATCTCCGATCTCCCTTGCTGAATTGGTTCTGACGCTTACATCCTCCAACACAATATTGTCAACAGGATCCAGAAATGATCCATTGTTCTCCTGCCAGTGCTGGTTATTTGACCCTCAGTCTGACTGACTTGACTGACAACTTCTATGCAATGTTCTATCCGTAAAAGTAGGCCTATACGATGTTTCATAAACATGACTTTCGCCTCTTATTTTTGTTGAAAAGAAATGATAACCGTGGTTTTAAACTAAGAGAACTGTTCTGCATAGAAATTAATTTTTTTATCTTACGAGAAGTCTTCTATTTTTAAAACATTTTAGTATTCGATTAATTTCAGTGTGAATTTGGCAGTCCCATCGGTAACAGCCACATTTCTCAGAAAAAATTGGCCAATGAAGTGAAAATGACCCGATGAAACCTCCAAGTCTGCTGCAGCTGTTTCGCTGTGAATTTGGCGTTCCCATCGCTGACAGGGAAACCTGTCACAAAGAAATAAGGCAAAAAATTCAATGATGCGATGGACCCTCCCATATTTTTCCTGACAGCAGGTGCACTTGCATTACCGATGATGGCAACAATGCTCCGGACGAAGGCAGCACAAGTTCGAAGGTAGCACGAAGCCAACACAAAAATTTACTGCAATTGCACAAACTCACAAACTTCAAAACTGCTGTAATTGTACAAACACATTGGGCCTAATTCTTCATTATTCTTTGTTTGGTGTCGATTCATTGACCTTCAAGCTGACAGCTGCGATTAAGAACGTTCCTAGAAAAATGAAAACGATGTTTCATGATAATTGAACTGCAATTTTACAAACTTTTGGTGAAATGGGTCCGGTAGAGAGAGGAGTATGCATGGGGTGAACGTTAACTCCGAGTTGCAAGGAAAAGTTCGCAATTTACTTCAGTGGCAAAATTTACCCTAGATAAGTTAACCCTGGATTCTCTCCAATACAAGAGCAATCGGTATCGCATTCCGCCGACTGGCACGAGGTTGGAATAAAAAGTTACTTCCAAGAATCTGTCTTTGTTTGCCACTCATCCGGGAGAAAATCATCTCCTTTGCAAATTCAGTTCAATACAGGAATGCCAGAATCTTTTCAGACGCATCATATTGCTGCCCCCAGCTTCGGTACGTCCACTCTTGAAACGTTTTGTCCATTTGTTCACGAATGGAAACTTGAAGGAGTAATCGTCTGCAATCCACTCTGCACTCAGAGACGCCATAATGAAGAGAAAACGATTCTTTTGACCCTATTTTTGATATTTTCCCCCT
>JASGXE010016295.1:0-10623 GCA_030068105.1 Sinentomon sp. SZTP_YWyxl
TGCCAACTCCTCATCATCGTAGCCGGACATGTTCTCGGCGTCGGGTAGTCGGGATCCGTAAATGCAGTAGGTACCATTCTGAAACTGGGGATAAAAAGAGAGTTGACAATTGAATGCAAAAACAGCCCAAATACCACACTTTGAGCCTCACAGGATGTGCCAAGCGACTTGGAAAATCGGGAAAAATTGGAGTTTTGGTGAGCTACTGTAAAAGTCATGGATTTGATGTGGAATTTCTGGAGAACACAATTTGGGGAACCTGGCATTGAATCTATCATTTTCAAACGGTAACTAGGTAGTCCATTTGACCTCTCGCAATTCTCTTTAACACAGCTATGCTGCCTGAGCTCGTAAGAATCACTCCAAAAGGTCAAAAGCAAAAATTAAGGTAAAACTCCAAGAGGACAAGTTTCGAAGCACATTTTTCAACCCTGTACTACAGCTTCGGTCTTATTAAGGGCGGTGGCCAGATGTCATTGCAAATCACTACTTTATAGATTTAAGGAGGTGTCTGACGCTGCTTTCTGATGTCTCATAAACATGAAGCAGATGCAGCAGGATCTCCATTCCATTGGGCATTGCACAGGGCATGGGAAAAATGTGAGGCATCGCTGAGAAACTGCAGAGGCAAGAAGCCAGCAATAAGGCGAGAAAGACCAGTGGAATTGAAGAGGAGGCGGGCACGGGTGGAGTGGTGCAATAATGGCATGAATGTGTGTCGCGGTGGAAGGGACGTTTTTGAATCGTACACAGCGTAAAAGGCAGCAGCAGCAGAAATGAGATTGTGATGATTTTGTTGTCATTTTACAAGGCATGGAAACCTTCAGACTCCACCAGATTGACCAATCCTTCATTTGACAAAGAAATCCAATGTGAAAGGGGTGTGCACAAGTAAACAAATGTGCCAGTGCACAATCACCGCAAGTCTAGAAAGAAGTATAAATTTATTTCTACCTGCTGAATTGGAAATATCTTTCCAAGTTCGTTTATCAGAAGCTTCCTCCGCAGACGAAGCAACTCTGATAGATCAGCTATCTGATGACCCAGTTTGACAATATCCCTTTCTTGCTTTGATAAGGAGGACTTCAACTCATGAAGGAGTTTATAGTTCAGGGACAGGAAATCCTCTGAAATTATTGGATGAATGGGAAAACAACCAGATTAACAACACTTGAGAAAATTCTGCATGTGATCACAAAATTCTCGCACTGAAAAATAATTTCCAAAAGCGCATACAGGGTCCATCATTGCACTTCAAACAAATGACAAATTCCAGAGGTCATGCTAAGGCAGGGGTCGTCAAATCTGAACAGCGCCCGATGCAATTACAGGCTTTACAAGATTGTCATGTGTTTTATGGTGTTGCCAAAAAATGTGCAAACAAAAACAAAAATGCCTGAGTTAGTAAAAGGGGGGGACCAAACCTTCGGAATAAGAATTTTGACCAAAAAACTACTTTTGCTTTTTTTGTGGGTTATTATGCTGTGAAATCTCCTGAATTCAACAGTGAAAACGAAATTTAATTATATGAATCCATTCTCAAGATATTGCAATTAATGCAACAGTCCGTCGAACAAGAATAATGCATTTCTCCATAGCAGTTTTTTTGGCCCAACATCTAAAGTTGTTTTTTTTCAGAACTGTCTTTTCCGCCTTCGCGCATTGGGAAAATGCAAATTCTCAGCCAAATCAAGAGCTAGAAACTTGAAATTTGGTGCATTTATGGAAAAAGTGTGTAGAATTGGCTAGAAGGATCAAAATTAGTCCAGGGCCGTTCACTTGGATGCTATTTGTATGTCTGTGCAAGAACAGTAGAACACTATACCGCTTTTCATCGCGGTACAGTTAAAATTATTTCATGGATGCCCAATTTGTGGGCAGAGTGCATTTGGCTGTTTCGAGCCAATTTTTTGGCCCATTCAGTGGAGATTGGCGCAAAGTGGACTTTTCTATCCCTCTCGGAAGCCGAGCATTTGCAAAGTCCCATGTACCTAATTATACTCCTTCAATTCATCATTGCATGAAAACGGCATGTGATAGGGAGTTGAATCACTCCAGTGTATAAGGAAATTTGCTGAGGGAGTGAAAAGTGAAATACATCAAGAGCATACTGTTATGTAGCATTCTTGGAGGGTTGATCAACTTTCAGATCTCTGCAACGGGGCGAGAATTATTAGACACAAGTAAAGCCCGTCATCCTTCCGGCTGACCAATGCAAAAAGCAAAGCATGAAGCGCAGGATGCTCGATATTGTGAAGTTCTCGGCTAGTTGAAGTTGTGCAGCCCTTTGCTGCGAACTTCTGTTGCGACGGTCTGTTTTCATGCGAACTCCTGATTTTCAAAAGTTTTTGGAGGATCCGATATTGCCGAAACGTTCCATTTTTTGGGTGCTCCGTCTCCTGAACCCCTTGCCGGGGCACTCTCCCTGGACCCCCGCTGGGTAGTTCTCGCACCTCTCCCCTCGAACCCTCCGGCCTCAAAACTCCAGTCGACCCTCCCCCTTTGGCGAAAAGTTGGATTCGCCAAGGTTTTCTTTCACAAAATTTATGAAAGATTTGAAATCTTACGTGTATGATGCCGTTTCGAAAACTCGAATTGATAAAACATTTTCAGACTCAAGCTCCAGCTTATGGGGAACAACGATCCCCTAAACCTATACCAGGGGGTTTGACCAGCAACCTCGCTGTGGGGATGCCGACTCAATCCGTGGAAGCGAATTTCTAGATTCCAAAAAAATAGCCAGAATTTCGATCAATCAGGTGCGTCGCAAATAAAAACCATGATTTACGACATCTAAAGCTAGTCTAACTATAGCCTAACCTAACCTAACCTTGTCTTCCCTCTGCCAGGTATCAACTCGTGTGTGTGGTGTCACACCATTGGGATGGTTTGAAAAAAGTCTTCAGTATTTAAAAAAAAGATTTTTTGAAAAAAATGACTTTCACAGGATTCGAACCAAACCGCGCCTGTGACCTCCGCATTCGAAAATTGCGTCGTTAAAACTGCGGTCGAATGTGATTGGTCGAAATTCTGGCAATTTTTTTGGAATTTATAAACAAGTAATCCGGACATTGGAGGCCACGGCGGCCATCAGTGCACAAAATCCGAAGTTGGGTCCAAATCCCCTAGGAGAAATTCGACAAAAAGGTTTATGGGGTGAGCGTTTCGGCGAAAGAGTGGGAAACAACTCGACAGGCAAAAAAACAATTACCGACCAACTTGACGAACAGGGCACACAGCTCACGCAGGAAAAAGATTACGAATGAATAAAATTAAACTTGGAGAATCCGAGAAGCCTCGTCAGGTCAGTGGCAGATTTCGCGTCTCCCGTCGAAACCAATGTGGGGACTTCACATAAATTAAACTGACGATTTTTGAGGTTTTTAATGGTGCTGAAGAGGGCGCAAAACATGAAATTTTTGAACATCACAAAAAATTAATAGTTGGGAATATTTTTAAACAAAAATCTTTCCAATGCATTTCCCAAAATGACCACAATTTCATGCATTTGCATCACAGCAGCCTGTTCATGTGACATCAAATTTTGCCATCAAAATTTTAGAACTCTTTCGACAGATTAGCGAAACGCGCCGTTTGCATTGCCCGAAGAGCGGCATTTCGCGCGGGGACTGTCGACCCTCCCCAGAGTTTACAGGGGGAGAGTGCCACTGAACCATGTAAGGACGAACGGATCTCTCTCCCTTGACTTTCTGGAGAGATGGTGAGTTTGCGCTCGGGAAATGAATGAGTCACATTCACCGGTTGCTGCGAAAGAACAAATGGTGGGTCAGATGACCACAGATTTCGATGATTTTGGTGTCAAAAGAGGGAAGAAATTGGTGCACAACTTTGCAGCAGGTCGATCCCATGCTGCAACGGAAAAGTTTGTGCTTCAGTCCATTTTTCAAACTTAAGGGCAGAATTTTTGAAAGCCTCGGAAACGGGCTTTGAAAATCGGAAACATTTTCGAAATTTCACAAAGGAAAATGTTGAAATTTTTTTCATGAAATGGTAATCAGCAATCTTTTGGCTCTTTTCCGACACCAAAATTATCCGTATCCGTCCAGAACGTTTCAAATGGGCCATTCTCTGCAAACCGTACAATTTGCGTCCGGAGAGGTTTTTCAGTCATCAGATGGTAGAAATTGAATCATTTTTTGGTGCTTTTGCTTTCCTCCAAACTCTATTGTTAATTCCATGTTGAAGAATTGGATTATCATGCTTGCCTCCTGATTTTTTTAGCATGTTTGTTCCTGAATTGTCACTACTGTCCCCTGTCCCGAGCAACATGTCCTCGCTGTATTTTGTTTGGTATTTTCTGGATCGCTGTATTCTGATGGAGATTGTTGTTTTGCATTATTCCAGACACCTTTCTTTTCCTTTGAGTATCTCATTTGGTTCATTTTCTCTAACATATCTTTTCCTGGGCTCAGTTGCAGACCATGTCCCAAGGATTCGCTGTCACTACTGTCCCCATTTTAAAGCTGGTCTTCTCTATATCTCACAGAAGTCATTGCAGAGGACTTTTGCTTCGAAAAGGCTACCAGAAATATGCTGACCATTTTCAGAGAATGTTTGCTCAGATTTGCCTGCCCACAACCGAGCTGGATGAGGGAATATGTTGAAAAAGCCAGATTGTCACTTTTTTCAGTCACTACTGTCCCCATGTGTTTATATGGTAAAAACTAGCAATCGGTCGCATTCAATCTTGTTTGCAGGTGCACTTGAATGGCATCTGGTAAAATAATCAAAAAAAAAAAAAACATGTTTCTGCCTTTTTGCTTCCACCTATGTTGGCTTTTGCTATCATATGTCACCCTCTGTCCCCTGTCACTACTGTCCCCCTGTCACTACCGTCCCCCTATTTCCACAACTTTAGACTCTTTTTTTTAAACAGATTACAAGTTATCCCAACAAATTGATCGTATTTAAAACAGGTTTTTACTGTTTTATCTTCACTTGAAGGGTTTTGCATGAAAACATGACTTGAAAAATTGGCCGATGTCACTACTGTCCCACCTGCAGTCACTACTGTCCCCCCTACCAATTTCCACCTTATTCAAAGATTGCATTTTGTAACACTATTTTGCACAATCCTTTGCAAAATCACAACCACATTTCATTGTGTGGCAACATGGCAACCAGAAAAGGCATACCTTTGGTGTGAACATTTCGTTGAAATCACAAAAATAGGTACCTACAATGTTTACAACTACGAAAACTGATTTATAGGACTTATCCTGCCATGATTTGCCGAAAAAAAAACCAGTCACAAAGAGGCATGATAGGATTTCAAGGTTTGTAGCATGATGTTTGCTGACTGCAAAAAAAGAAAAAAGTCATTGCTGATCACAATTCAAAGCCTTGTAGCTTTAAGCCAAAACGAGAGACAGTAGTGACATATTCAACAGGATTTCAAGCGAAACCCAAGAAAAGAAAACTACAAAAGAAATATGGGTGGTCCCAAATGCAAAAATAAACTGGTCTTGAATGTCCCAATGCCAGTAAAAAGTTTCAGACAAAACGAGATATGAAAAAAAATTAAAAAAAAAAAAAATCTCAAAATGTACAGTTTGTATAGAATGGCCCAAATGCGAACATTTTTTTACCAAACGCGACGTTCCCGAAGAGTCGGATTTTGCCACAGTTTGCAGGTGGCACTTTGGATGATGCAGACTGGAGAGTTCTCTCCTGTGCTTCCACGCTGCTGACAGGAGGGAATTCCGGCGGCCGTATTCCCCATTGCAACTCACTCCCAGGTTCGACTCATTAGCTTATAACAGGTTAAAGCGTTTATAGCGTTTTGTCATTAGTCAATTCAATGGATAGAACTGTTTGGGAAAATTTAATTTCCATGCAAAAAGCTTATTCCTTTTCCATTGTTGCAAAATATGCATCCTCTGTTGGCGGCCACAAATCTCTCCTCTCTTTGTCCTAAAATCTACCCCCCTGCCTCCACATGCTTTTTAAATGGGATGTCCGTCTTTATTACACCCACCTGACAGGAGAGAATTATTTTGTGCGGATTTTCTCCACCACGGCTGAATCTGGTCCATATCGTGGGATTACTGCCATCCCATCTTCACTAATTACAGACCCCTCATGCAATGCAGATATCCGTAGGTTGTTCAAGTTGCTCTGGCCCTGACCAACTTCTAGGACAGAAATCACCGATTGGTTGTCATCCCTTGTTTCTATATCCTTTTTAGGAAGCCATGCCAAATTTGAGTGTAAAAGGACCATTTTTCATTTCTGCGTGGAAAGTTGTTGATGGAACTTGTGTATGCTATTCCGGGAGAGATTTCGAGCGGTGAAAGCTGTTTGCAGCATTGACTCACGAAAGATGAGAAATAACAGACATTGAGCAAAAATGGAATCTGTGCAAATGCACCAAAGTGCAGTTACCAGACGTCTTAAAATGAATCTCCACGCAGAAATGGAAAATGGTCCTTCTGCACCCAAATTTTGCGTGGCTTCCTAAAAAGGATATAGAAATAAGGAATGACAAACTAGTCAGGGCTAGAGCAACTTGAACGACCTTCTAACCTGTCTACTCCGAAGACGGGAAGAGGATGATAGATGGGAACTGGAAGATCCCAGATCGTGAGTAAGATTCAACCTGCTACGGAGGTAAGAGTGATCCAGAGGTGTCATTTCAGGGGGCATGAGGTAACTGCCACCCCTGGGAGGAAATGCTCCCAAAAGTACCCTTGTCCCCCCCCCCGGAATGCACTTTTGGCTCACCTTCGTGGGAAATTTGGTCTCCATCCTGAACACGATTTTTGCACCCAAAATGAAGAAAGCACTGGTACGAGTTCTTGTTGCTTTTCTGGATAACCCTCTTCACTCCCCCAAGTTTCAAAATTTCTTCAGCTTCTGGGGACTCCACCACTCCCCAACCAGGTGCTTTGCCTCTTGGGTCTCATGCTGGGGTTCAGCATAACCCCATCCAAAGGGCTGCAACCCGATCTCAGAGAAATGCCCCCTGCAAAACCCTGACGCCCCTAACTGGGGTGATCTCAACGTTATGAAATCTCGTTTACGAATACATTCCGGGATCATCACGATTTCATCACCGGAACACGCATTCTAAGGCCGGAGAGATCTCCGTTGATTGTTTCAAAACCACCGGAGATAGTTGAGGACATAATCGATCCCTTCCCCCCGAAAACGTGGATATCCGCAACTTTCACCGGTGGTTTAAAAAAAAAAGCATCGGAGATCTCTCCGGCCTAAAAGAAAACTCAAATAAATTCTTGGAGCTTTGAAATCTCCTCAGCCAGCAGAAGACTATAGCCTTACCTTTATCAGCATTGTTCTGAGAAGAATTTTGACAGTGTGTGCTCAAATCCCTGATGGCTTTATCTTGGCACAACTTCTTGCTTCTCAAACCTTCAACCTTCTGCAAGATCAACTCACGCTCTTCAAGCAAAGCCTTCATCTCCTTTCTTCGTTGCACACGCTCCTGCCACCTGGTCTTGTGCAGAAAAGTAGAAAATAAAACACAACGAAAATATAACCAAAAAATTGAACCACGAAACGACTAAACAACCACAAAGGGAAGTTCAGTTCCCTTTTTACAGAGAAAAAGAGTAGCAGACACTCTCGTCACTGTGATCTCAAAAAAGCAAGATCCACCAGATGGATGTCAAATCTATGCTTTTTGAAAGTGTCCAGTGCTTTGCTGCAATTTTCTTCATGCAACTGGAGAATAAACTTGCCATTTTTCAAAGGGTCAGTTCACTATTTTCTAAAGTGTCAGCACAACCCTCTGTGGAATCGTCTTTTCCTAAAGAGGAATCGAGTTGAAGTCAACAAACTTCCAACTGCAAGCATCCAAACATGCAAAAGGAAGTAGGCCGTTTCAAGTGTGAAAATTATGTGAAATTCGCAAAGAGAAAAAAAAAAAAAAAAAAAAAATACATTACGCTGTGGTCCAACCAAAGTCCAATGTCGAGATCACACACAATGCTTTCTATTTTTGGAAATTAGACCATTGCAATTGCACTTCATTTTGGCTGGACGTCACAGACCTTTTTGCCTGGTCTGGGAGCACCACAATCACGGTGATGTTGTTGCAGGTCCGCTGTATCTCCATCAATTTCTCTTGATGGGTCCCATTTGGGAAGATGGCTTGAAGCGGCTCTCCGGAAATCCACAGGCATGGAAGTTTCTTCTGAGCTCAGCCCAACGATGAATCCAGTGGCAAAAACTATTGAAGTGAACGGTTAGGGCCACGTAGTGGCAGTTGCAGCGGCCGACGGCCGCTCCTCGGGGCGAAACCCAGACAGGGGGTTGGTTGGCAACCTAAGGCTGCAGGGGGCAAAACCGCCCAATTGAAACCATTGAACTTTTTCAGAACCTTCCGTTCCACAAACGAATCTTTGTAAAGAAACAAACCACTGGAGAGGGCAAGTCTAAACCATTGAGCAGCAAAAATTAAAGAACAAACAGTGATGGTGAACAAAAAAATCTGTTCCACGCTCTCCACCAACCCTATTCCAGTCGAGACGAGTGTCCCTACGTCCGGCTGTTTTTGTAGTGCGTCCAAACGCAGCAACCTCCCAACTTCCAAGTGTTTGGTCTCCAGATTTAACTGCAAACTCTTGTTGGAAGTTAGATGCCAGTCCCATCTGGATGTGAATAGCTCTTTTCAAGCTATGCAACCTTATCAAGTTGAAAAAAAAAAACAAAGAAGATATTGAATTAGAACCATCGCCGATCGGGCGTGCACAACAAAACTATGCACAATATGGCAGCCTAAACCTCATTCCATGACAAGATGCGAGTCTAAACTGAGAATGCTTTTTTACACTTGCTCTATTCAAATAGCTTTACTCCATACAAATATCTTCACTCCATTCAAATAGCTTTACTCCATTCAAATAGTTTTACTCCATTCAAATATCTTCACTCCATTCAAATAGCTTCACTCCATTCAAATAGCTTCACTCCATTCAAATAGCTTTACTCCATTCAAATAGCTTCACTCCATTCAAATAGCTTCACTCCATTCAAATAGCTTTACTCCATTCAAATAGTTTTACTCCATTCAAATATCTTCACTCCATTCAAATAGCTTCACTCCATTCAAATAGCTTTACTCCATTCAAATAGCTTCACTCCATTCAAATAGCTTCACTCCATTCAAATAGCTTCGCTCCATTCAAATAGCTCCACTCCATTCAAATAGCTTTACTCCATTCAAATAGCTTTACTCCATTCAAACACACGGCATGGCTTTTATTTTTATGCCGAGTTGACAGTTTTCGACCGGTATTTCATTGTTGGAAGCAGATTTTGGAGCAAACAAATGCAGGGAATATCCGAGGAGGGGGTCTACATTAATATTTCCAACCAAGCCTGAACCAATTTTAAACCCGGCCTGAGTTCACTTCAGGCAAATCCCAATTTTTAAAACTGGATTCTTATCAGCTTTACAACAACAATTCCTTTTTGCCAAAAAATCATGACAAATCACGATTTTGAGGAATTTAAGACCACTAATCCAACCATTATTTCAAAGAAACTTAATGCTGGTGAACACCCAGCACTAAAAATAATGTGCCATTCACAATTACGTCCACATCTCCAAACAGCCACCTTTCAGAAGCATGAAAGTGGCCCGGTTGAGGCAAGATAAATAAAACATTTGGTTTGGTATCGCCAGACATACAGGGTTGCCCAAAATTCTTTGGCCACAATAAAAACAAAATTTGCTCTTTTTGTCATGTTTCGAGATCTGAAACTTTTTCCATCGGATGTCCAGACTTTAATCGGAAATTGTGGTCCCAAATAAAGTGGTGACATCCGTGGTCGGAGGTGACAAAACAGCAAATTCAATTTTTGCAAAAAAAAAACCCCTGTAAAAATTGAGACAAGTGAATACAAACAATGTCACTGACCTGCATGCATTTGAAAGGCTGTAACCACGCCTGGCATCAGGTGAAGAAAGTCCGTTCAGTTTCAGGGTGGCAATTCCAAATTTAAAATACGACGAATCCGGGTCACCCTTGTTCCCCGAAACGCTGAATATTGCTCCGTTGACCCGGAATAGCAAGGTGTTTGCTGGGAATGTTGAGTTGGGACAGTCCTTCCACGATTGACCGACATATGTGAGGCCACTGAGGTTGACACCCCAGACGAAGAGGGAGTGGTCCGGGGGAATGATGCTCTTTTGCCAGACACGGATGACAATGGCTGGGAAAGAAAAGGAAGGGGGAAAGAGACACGTCAGGCACCTGATTCAGAAGATCCGTAAGGCAAGAATTTCAGATCATGACGTAACCATGAATCCATAATGATGACTACTTTGAATGCTACGATAGATGTACAACCGGTAGTTTTAAAACCCAGCCAGAAGCTGTACACAACCGGTAGTTTTAAAACCCAGCCAGAAGCTGTATGTAATCAGCAGTACACTGAAAATTGTGATAAGGAAATGGCACCGCCAAAACGAAATCAGGAATTTTAACCATCTTTTGAGATTTCTTTATCATTTCAGTCAGTTGAAAGACAATTCCAGCTAATCTGAATGCGCGATTTTCCACAAAATATGAAAATTGCCAAAAAATACATTGTTTTCCACGAATTACCTCGCTTTTCGAGTTATTACATGCAAAA
>JASGXE010016296.1:0-20437 GCA_030068105.1 Sinentomon sp. SZTP_YWyxl
GTAGGTATGCAGTTCTGCGCGACAATGCGGCAAAAATTAACGTCACATTTTCAATTTATTTTTAACATCTGGGATTCCCCAAAAGGCATGCACCTCCGGAGGAGCGTGATGTCGTTTTCCTACAGGGTGGATCAAATATACCTATCACTATCATGGGAAAGATGATTGCAACCGCTCCTTTTTCGACGTTGCCTCTCTTCCACGAGACAAACCATTTTGGATGACAATTTTTGAAATTTTACAAAAAATTGGATTTTGTAGAATAATCTTGAGTATCTGAGTTTGCTCATTTTTGCAATTGGATAAATATTCTGTCTGCCGTATCTGAGGCGCATTGGAAATATTACATGGACATTTAATGTGCGGGAAATTTTGTTTTCAAGTTTTCATTAAATATTTCCTGTAAATGCGTCCATTACGTGATTTTCACAAACCTGTTGGTTATTCACATAAAAACTTCAAGTTTTCAATAATGCTTTGATTTGCATGCCGAAAATAAGTTCCCATTTCGGAGGTAACACATAAATGGCACATAATTCTTTTCGAGCCAAGTCCGTAATATCGCCACCACTGCAGGCTGTGGACAAATTAAATCGAACTAAGTATAAGAAACTTTAATTTCTGCTCCTGCGATTTTCCATTTAAACCCAATGTTGTTCAACAATATTTTTCATTTCTCTGTTTTCACTTAGCTCCCTTTAATTTGTCCAAGGCGTGCAGTCTTCCAGCTCATCTCAATCTGAAAGCGTTCTCAGAGAGTGCTGGGCAGCCGCTTTTCGAAGATTTTTTTTTACTTCGACAGAGTTAAGTTATGACCGAATGCTTTTGTTCCGAACTCATCCCTCCAAAGAGGGTTTGCATTTTTTAAAATTTCTCCGACGATATAATCTCAATGTCGAGTTGAACTCCCCTGTCAAAAATTCTCCACATAGAACAGATGCATCTTTTGCGATTGCAGAAACCTCATTCAGCAGCCTTGCAGTGCCTTTCACAACGTGTTCTGTGCTTTTCAAGCGAATATCACAGCTGCGCTGATTTTGCATCGTTGAATCAAAGACAGTGAAAAGCTTCACCAAAAGCGAACATTTCATTTCACACGCAGCAGACAACAGACACGCGACTCGCACTTCAGTTGAGAGCGTCCTCTTGAAACAGCCGCATTTGCATTCAGAACGCCATAAAATCTCCGCTTCTGCACGTGCAAACAACGGTGTTCCAAATAATGTGTCCTTCAATACGTGTTGAACATCATTGGAACTGCAGCAGTATACAGTCACAGAAACAATATTGACTCCATGATACATTGGATCATGGGAGTCATTGTTGTTTTCATGTGACTGTGCACAGGTGTCACTGATGTTCGTCAACTCTTGTGAGAATTGGTGAACAACAGCGACACCTGTGTGCAGTCACAAAACAATAATGACTCCCATGATCAAATGTATCATGGGAGTCAATATTGTTTCTGTGACTGTACCAGTTTTCCACTGCTTGCGTGGCTGGGACAAGAAGAGCGTGTGGCAGAGTGGTGGACGATCGGATATTCACGTACACTCGAAACCGTTTCGGCATGGAACACCTTCGGAACACCATTGTTATCATGGGGATTAGATGGGGGTGTTCTTTTCGGAACACCTTTTGGAACACCTGACGTGTTCTTGGAACTCCGTTTTCCTATCACAAATTTGGAACACACAAGCGATTTGGAACACTCCAGGTGCTCCAAATCGCTCATGTAGCAAATTTGTGATAGGAAAACGGAGTTCCAAGAACACATCAGGTGTTCCAAAAGTTGTTCCGAAAAGAACACCCCCATCTAATCCCCATGATAACAATGGTGTTTCGAAGGTGTTCCATGCCCAAACCTCAGGTTTAGAGTGTAGATTGACAACGTGAAGCGACTTATGTCAGGCACGAGGAAATAAATGAAAGCGAAACAGTGCAAGGGAGGGACACGGCGTATTTGACCACAGACGTGCCACGCAGTCTGCGTAAAATAGACTGCCTTTAAAATGGAAACTCAAAATATGCATTAATAATTTTCGAAACAACAGTTGTTATCGGCGAATAAGGAATGTCTCTGCGAGAGCGGCACTTTAATTGGCACACTCTTTTTCTATTTCGAGTTAAAACAGACGCTGTTGATGTTGAGCTTGAAAAAACCAAGGTGCTGCTGGAAACACCTGTCAAATTATCCCAGTCGATTTATTTCTGTCACTTTAGTGCGTGAAGTGTCAAATGAATGAAACGAACGCTGCGTGGTTCCACTGGGTGACAACATAAAGTTTGCCCGCCGAAAAAATCCGAGATCATCGTGTGAACTTGCAATGCAATGCACGTCCGTCGGGAAAATTGACCCTAGGGAACAATGATGAACCCCACATCTTCGGATAATTTACAACTTGGAAACAAACTGCGTGCAAGACACGTCACTCGAGAAAATTGATCACTTGAGGAAGAATACTGCTGAAATTACACTTTTTCTGATTCCGCCCTTGGGAAGCAAACTGCTATGCAACACACGTCCGTTGGGAAAATTGATCGCTTGAGGAAGATTATTGCTAAATCTGCACTTTTTTCGGATTCTGCCCCTGGGAAACAAATTGCAATGAAACACACGTCCGGTGGGAAAGTTGATCCCTTGAGGAAGATAACTGCTGAGTCTGCACTTTTATCGGATTCTGACCCTGGGAAACAAACTGCTATGCAACACATGTCCGTTTGGAAAATTAATCACTTGAGAAAGAATTCTGCTGAACCAGCACTTTTCGGTTTTTGCCCCTTGGAAACAAACTGCTAAGCAACACATGTCCGTTTGGAAAATTAATCACTTGAGGAAGAATTCTGCTGAACCAGCACTTTTCGGTTTTTGCCCCTTGGAAACAAACTGCTATGCAACACATGTCCGTTTGGAAAATTGATCACTTGAGGAAGACTTCTGCTGAACCAGCACTTTTCGGTTTTTTTCCGTTGGAAACAAACTGCTATGCAACACATGTCCGTTTGGAAAATTGATCACTTGAGGAAGAATTCTGCTGAACCAGCACTTTTCGGTTTTTGCCCCTTGGAAACAAACTGCTATGCAACACATGTCCGTTTGGAAAATGAATCAGTTGAGGCAATATACTGCTGAACCAGCTTTTTTTCGGTTTTTCCCCTTGGAAACAAACTGCTATGCAACACACGTCCGTTGGGAAAATTGATCACTTGACGAAGAATACTGCTGAAGCAGCATTTTTTTCCGGTTTTTGCCCCTGGGAAACAAACTGCTATGCAACACATGTTCGTTTGGAAAATTGATCACTTGAGGAAGAATTTTGCTGAACCAGCACTTTTCGGTTTTTGCCCCTTGGAAACAAACTGCTATGCAACACATGTCCGTTTGGAAAATTGATCACTTGAGGAAGAATTCTGCTGAACCAGCACTTTTCGGTTTTTGCACCTTGGAAACAAACTGCTATGCAACACATGTCCGTTTGGAAAATTGATCACTTGAGGAAGAATTCTGCTGAACCAGCACTTTTCGGTTTTTGCCCCTTGGAAACAAACTGCTATGCAACACATGTCCGTTTGGAAAATTAATCACTTGAGGAAGAATTCTGCTGAACCAGCACTTTTCGGTTTTTGCCCCTTGGAAACAAACTGCTATGCAACACACGTTCGTTTGGAAAATTGATCACTTGAGGAAGAATACTGCTGAACCAGCACTTTTTTCGATTTTTTGCCCCTTGGAAACAAACTGCTATGCAACACACGTCCGTTGGGAAAATTGATCACTTGAGGAAGAATACTGCTGAACCAGCATTTTTTTCCGGTTTTTGCCCCTGGGAAACAAACTGCTATGCAACACATGTCCTTGTGAAATCAATCACTTGAGGCAGAATACTGCTGAACCTTCAAGTTTTTTGGTTTTTGCCCCTTGGAAACAAACTGCTTTACAACACATATCCGTTGGGAAAATTGATCATTTGAGGAAGAATGCTGCTGAACGAGCACTTTTTTCGGTTTTTGCCCCTGGGAAACAAACTGCTATGCAACACATGTCCGTTGCGAAAATTGATCACTTGGGGAAGAATTCTGCTGAACCAGCACATTTCGGTTTTTGCCCCTAGGAAACAAACTGCTCTGCAACACACGTCCGTTGGGAAAATTTATATCTTGGGAAGAATACTGCTGAACCAGCACTCCTTTCGGGTTTTGCCCCTTAGAAACAAACAGCTGTGCAACACACGTCCGTTGGGAATATTGATCACTTGGGGAAGAATACTGCTGAACGAGCACTTTTTCGGTTTTTGCCCTTGGGAAACAAACTGCTGTGCAAAACACGTCCGTTGGGAAAATTCATCACTTGAGGCAGAATACTGCTGAACCAGCATTTTTCCGGTTTTTGCCCCTGAGAAACAAACTGCTATGCAACACATGTCCGTTTGGAAAATTAATCACTTGATTCAGAATACTGCTGAACCTTCAAGTTTTTCTGTTTTTGCCCCTTGAAAACACACTGCTCTGCAACACATATGCGTTGGGAAAATTGATCACTCGAGGAAGAATACTGCTGAAGCAGCATTTTTTTTCGGTTTTTGCCCCTGGGAAACAAACTGCTGTGCAACAAACGTCCGTTGGGAAAAGTAACCGTTTCATGGAGAATACGAGAAGGTACCTATTCTTCATGAAACGGTTACTTTTACAGTACTGCTGAACCTGCGCTTTTTTCTGTTTTGCCCCTTGGAAACAAACTGCTATGCAACACTTCTCCGTTGGGAAAATTGATCACTTGAGGAACTGATCGCGACTTCTGACCGCCTCGCCAAACTCAAAGCCTGCCCAGAAGCTCGTGGTCGCGACAATATCTCTCTTTCAGTGACGACAGTGTTGTCATCAAATGACAGCACTGAAATCTTCATTTTTGGACGGTTAGGTTTGTTGAGGCGTTGCTGGATGTGTGCATGGGGTCTGATTTGGAAAATGTACACCCTTTTCCTAGTCTAGGTGCCACCCTAAAAGGTTATTTGGGATGATTTGGCGTCAAGAATAATGAAGGGATCTATTCGAGGGTGGAGTCATTTCGTCGAACAAATTACAGACAACCCCACGCCGTCTGCTTTTAATGAATAAAGCAAGAAAGTGGCGATTTATTTTCGATTCGCGTGCCGAGAGGATGTCCCAAAAATTTGGTAAACATTTATAAGATGGAATATTTTGCCAACACAGGCAAGAGTGCGCTCAATTTCAAAGGATGCGCTTACCTAGCAACGAAAGCGTACACTCCTTGTTCTTACACTCCTACTTTTTACACTCCAACTTTTTTCACTCCAAAATGTTTTACACTCCAACCTTTGACAATCCAATTTTCAGAGAGTGAGAAAGATATGGAGAGCGAGGGAGAGAGACGGGGAGAGAGGGCAATCCAACTCTCTTTTACACTCCAACATTTTACGCTCAAACTTTCACACTCCAACTTGTGTTTGCACTCTGACTGGTTTCATTCCAACTTTGCTCAACGCCAAACTTTTTAAACTCCAACTGTTTACGCTCCAATTATTTACACTTCAAAACGTCTTTACTCCAACTTTTTACACTCCAACCTTTTACGCTCTCACGTTTTACGCCCCAAATTTTTCATTCCAAGTTTTTTCACTCCAGACTTCTCATTCCAAGTTTTTGCCTTTATGTTTTGTTTGGGTGGCGAATTTCCCAGATTTTGGTATTTGATTGTCGGCCTTTATTCATGAGCTTTGACGAAGTTGGAGAATTACAGTGGATTTTCGCCACAAGCATTTTGACGAACATCCACTTGAACGGTTTCAAAGCGGCACTTTAGGGCCACCCTGTTCTATTCATCTCATGGACTTGCTCTTGGCGCCTCCCGGTGCTTTGTCCTGACATTTATGAAAATTGATGCTCCGATTGTTCACCATATTTGCCGCCTTTCAAACACCTCTTACAAACAAATTTCCAACTACTTTACTTGATTAGGAAGATCAGGGGTGAGCAAAGACAAATAATTGATACCCTCATGGGGTGACATATCGGTGGGAACTTAAAGAATGAAGGGTAAACATCAGGGGTGAACAAATTTCAGCATTCTGAAAAGTCACCATTGCAAACGTCAGCTGTCCCTCGGGAGTCGGGGCTCGGCCCAGAAATTACAGGCCAAACTTGTCAATTTACAAAAATCGTGACACGGTGACAAATTTCGCATGTCGAAGCCGAATGGGTGGTTTCTGAATCTGAAACTTCCGGTTTCTGAATCTACAACTCCCGGTTTCTGAATCTAAACCTCCCGGTAGCTTGATCCACGGCGAGGTAACGCTATATACCTCAGAGTTGTGAGGTAGTTTTTTTCATTGATGCAACTGTGGCTTGATCCTCGAGTTGTAAGTTAAATTTTTTCATTGAAGCGAATGACAAAAATTCACCTCAATTCCGAAGTATAGCGTTACCTCCCAGTGGACAAAGCCGCTGATTCTTATTTGTTTGTTTTTTAAATCTAACTTTTTTGTTTTCAATGTTTAAAATTGTTTTTTATGTTTAAATTGTTTTCAATGTTTAAAATGTTTTTATATTGTGTTTTGTTGGTGTTTATTGCTTTATATCTATATGACGTTCAACTTGATTGTTGATATTTATGAAATAAACAAACAATAAAATAAAATTCAAAGTTTCTTTTTGGCGGGGTGAAAAAACTCCCTCAAAGTTTTTCGTTGGTGACTGCACCTCCCACTCACGCTTTTAGGTGCTTGCACGCTTCGGACTGCCAGAGACATGGTTTGTAGATAGGGATGCCACTGTCAGTTACAGTCTCCAAAAACAGGTCAATCAAGACAGATTTCAGGCAAATTCGGCAGTCATTTAGGCGATACCTGAGCCTGATAAGGACACTTTTGAATTTTTCAAAAATGTCGGTTCACAACAGACTTTTTCTTCGACTTCTCAAGTATCAAGAAATGGAATCTCAGGTATGGCATGTGCTACAAAACATGCACATTTCATGTTATGCTATATGGTTATGCATTTTGATGGAGCATACGAGTTTGGGCATGACCACACTCTGTCCGTATAATTTATTTATTTATTTATTTATTTATTTATTTATTTATTTTCATTTTATTTGCTATAATGAGATGCAAATATGTCAGAAACGATACTTACAGGCTATTTACACCAGACAAAGAACTTGACAACACAAACATTCATTGCAAAGGAAGAGGCGAACAAGTCAGAATTATGAACAAAAAGTAGTGCGGATAACGTAACACTAAATAAAAATAGAGGTCAGTCATCAAGGTGGCGAGGGGCATAACAGGGTATAAACACGCAGGGTATAAACACGCCTTGTCCCCATCTTTGACAGGGTATAAACACGCCTTGTCAAAAGTCTTCGAACATCGGAGTTCATTTTAACTCAGGCACCATTTAGAATCCTTGTCCCCATCTTTGACAGGGTATAAACACGCCTTGTCAAAAGTCTTCGAACATCGGAGTTCATTTTAACTCAGGCACCATTTAGAATCAATGACAGCATGCTCCGAAAAAAATCATGACGTGTGAGGCGTGAAGTTGCACCAAGACCTGTTGAAATTAGATGGCCCTGTAATAACCAGTAGGTACTTTAAATGTCGCCGCCCGTGTTCGAGGACTTTTGATAAGCTCCGTGTCATATGGTCTTGGTTTTGGGATGGCATTGCTGAGGTTCATCACAAAAAGAACCATGTGCACATTGAATCCTTTAACACAAAACATATCAGATTATGAGTTTTCGAAGGAGCACATGCCAACAATTTTCAACGCAAGTTTTTAGACGAACATGCAAAATATTAAAACGTCACGAAATGATGCACAAAATTAGCAATTAAAAGGCTGATTCCTCGACTAACAACCCGTAATGTCTCTTCAGGTTCCCAAACATTGCATTTTTACCAAACTACGCCCTCAGAACCCCAAGCGTTGGCATCCCCTTCTGATGAGATAAACTCCTTAATTTTCCGGCATCTTGAGCTGCGATAATTAATTCCTTCAAACAGAATTCCCAGAGCCTATTAAGCCGATTTTGCCTGTAGTCTGCTATCTGGAAGCCCATCTCACGTTCTTTCACCTATAACCCACTCCTCTATCGCACCTTTCGCCGTGCCAATTCTTCCAATATACACTGCTGAGCTCCAGCGTATTCCAAAAAAGTACCTTACACTATCTCTTGTACAGGGTGTTCCTCTGCGTTCATACGCGAGAATGGGCTTTCAACCTGGAGCGATGGCACGACTCCATTATTGCCAAAGTTTTGAAAGAATGAATCAAACGCTGGGAAAAAAAGGATGGCCATATTCTTTATTCTTAAAACAATACGACTAGAGTTGGCAGAAAACTCAATGCAATCGTTGAATATGAAAAAATAACAGAGCATGCAAAAATACAATGTTACATTGCCACGAAGTGCGTGAATTTATGCTCGACTATCGCGATCTGCGATTGCAATAGCCCAGAACGCTTGAGGCACTGTGAGATTATTATTATTATTTATTCGAACAATACTGCTACGAACTGATATGGTAGCAGGCGAAGAACAGTGTTCCGAGTCAATACAATAAAAACATTAACAATCAATGAGTTAAGAGAGAGAGAGAAAAAAACACTGTGACAGGGATTACGTTGGTGTGACACCCAAGGATCGTGATGCTCTCTTTATAATGGGAGAGGAAGCAGGCACGGAATTCCAGTCACGTATGGTCCTGGGGAAAAATGAATTGAAGAACTGATTGGACGAACAGAAGGGACCTGAAAAAGAGAGCCCGTTGTCCATTCTGCGTTGATTGGGTTTGATGGCATAGCATGAGGGTAAAGAAAAATTGTAGACCTGGGTGGCAATATCGCTGAAAATGTTTATCCTGTGATCTTTCCTCCGCGACCCAAGGCTATCCAATCCAAGTTCTTTCAGTAAAGCGGAAACGCTAACATCGTATGAAAAAGACCCGGTAATAACACGGGCTGCTCTTCTCTGAATCATCTCCAATCTGGTAATATCACACTGGGAGGAAGGGTCCCAAACAGCACATGCATACTCTAAGATGGGCAACACTAGCAACATGTAAGCTTTAAGCTTAGCAGCTCTGGACGCATATCGCATATTCCTGGATATGAAACAAAGAGTTCGACTAGCTTTCTCACAACTGAAAGAAATGTGATGCTTCCAGGAAAGATTGGAGGAAATATAAACGCCTAAATACTTAACAAGTTGGACAGTTTCGATCGGATCGCCATGAATAGAATACGGGGGACCAGCTGCCACGTTGGACCTCCTGGAAAGGATCATAGCTTTGGTCTTTGTTGTGCTAATCTGCATACCCCAGGTGTCACACCAACGGGAGACCTGATTGAGATCAGATTGCAGGGCATCGGAATCGTCAGGCGAGTCAACAGCTCTAAAAATAACCACATCGTCAGCGAATAAACGCACGGTAGATGATTGTACTGTGAGATGATTGCCGAGTCAGGAGGGAGGAAGTTCCAATCGCGGATAATTTTTTGCCCAATCACAAAATTCTGCAGCAACAAAGCATGCGGGCGTCATTGAATGAACCGGGAGCTTCTAGAATGACTGTCATTTTGGGCACAGCCTCAGTTTCGGCTAACTTAATGAGTTCTGACCTTCCTCTGTCTTGTCCTATAGTTACTGCCCGGTCATCACCCACTGCCTTTTGTGGCGCAGTGCTTACCATTTGCCGTGCGCGTCTGCCTACCGATAATTTTTGTTGTTCAATTTTTCAGAATACGAAAAAATAAACAAAAAATAAATAAAAATCTGTCATTTGTTGGATTCGAACCAGGCTCTTTTCGCATCTAATAGGCGAGGGTCATTTCATAATGATCCACTATTTCATATTGATTATGAGATAATTGCTTTGCTCATGCATGCATTTTTCAAAAGTACGGAATAAATTTAAAACAAAAAACAAACAAAAAATTGTCAAAAAAATTGTCAAAAAAATGTTGGGTGGATTCGAAGACTCGCTTTTCGCGTGTTGTGGGCGAGGGTCGTTCCATAATTTATTTGTCTTGGCCCGAGAGCCGAGATTTTGGTCAGAGATTTTCATTTATGCCAAAAATGCCTGATAAAACTCCGAGGAATATGTCACTCTTTTGGTATTCGTGGCGTTCTGGAGTCTTTAAATTGTTCCTGTGCAGTGCAAATGAGTGACACCCTGTGAATGTTGGAATATTTCCGGTAGCCAAAGATGCACCATTCCCTGCACTTTCTATTGGATTCGCCTTTCTATACAAAGATTCTTATAATACCTACATGCCACCTTATCCGCTTTCGAGTCGCGTCTGCCAGGTCCCACTGGGTGGCTCCAGCTCTCCGGGAACGAAGTCTGCATCCGAAGTCTCCTGGGGAATAATTAAAAATAATAAGTCCCCGAAATTAGAAAGCGTGCGGGGCGGTGGCATTCGGAAAGTTACAGAGCGTGAGGATGACTTCTCGCTGCAGTAGGGCTGGAGGAATCGGCGGCAATTAAGGAAATTCGTGGAAAATCTGACCTTTTTGGCACGTTCCCTAATTATTTGTTGAGAAGAAACGGAGGTGTAAGTGCGACTGCACTTGGGAGCACTGAGAAGAACACGCCAGGGGCGCACGTCAGGAATATTGGGGCAGGAAACCCCAAAATCAGACCTAAAAATTTTAAACTGAATGGAATCGGGGGGAATTAAAAATTGCAATGCCAAGAGGAAGTCGAGGAGCCAAAAGCGCCGGACTTGTTGTAACTCCAAATGCGAAATGGATAAATGGACGTGATTTTGCCAGGGCGAAAAGGGACACAATTAAAGGATTTAAAAGCGCCATGAATAGGATGATCTGAACTCAATGGGCTCAGAAATGCTAAGACAAAAAGGCCAAATGGATTGAAATTGCTGGGCGCAGAAAAACCAAAACGGAAGAGGGGAACCAAAACCAACGATTCAAAAAGATCAAGAGCAAGTGATGCCGAATTCAACATAAGTGCAAGGCAAAAATCAATGTGCCGTCTCAGAAATTCTGATGTGCCGAGTTAAAGATGGACTTAAAAGTGCAAGGCAAGAGGGGAAAAAGATTAGTGAACTTTCGAAGAAATACCAAAGCGAAAGAGGGAACCAAAACTACTTGATAAGTATAATCAGGGACAAACGGTGCCGAATTTCATGGCCTCCGAAATGCTGTTAAGAGGGTCAAAAATCAATATGCGCTTGCCAGGGGAACAAGGCGAACGAATATAGAAGGTATGAATGAACGAAGGTGAGGTGAAAAGTGGATTTTGCTTTTCAGAGGAGAAATGTCCCTTGCCCCCCACTTCCAACGCCAATGGAGATGGGTCGGAAATGAGTAGGTCGCAGTTTATGAAATGAGGCACAGATATAACGGAGGTTAAAACACGGAAATTGTCGACGGGAATTAAGATTTAGGATCGGAAACTAAGCTAACACGTATTATGGCAGTTCACAACACAATGTTGCAGTGATAAGGATGTTTGAGAATGTTTACCGAGGAGAATTCTCAAATTGGGAAGCGATGGCTGTCCACGAAAGCAGCCAGTGGAAGCAGGTGGGGGTGCAGGACTTCTAAAATTCTCTAAAATGCCAAATAAGACAGCGCACTTTTTTCGAAGTGTTAAACAAATAAACCGATCCAAACTCTTCATATACAAGCGGGTGTTCATTATTAACTCAGGCGTCATTCAGAACGAATGGCAGCACCCCCGCAAAACATCATGACAGTCGTGTGAGGCGTGAAGTTGCGCCATGCCCTGTTGAAATTGAATGGCCCCAATAAAAGCCGGGGACTTTTGGTGGATTCCGAAAAGGCCGTAAATGGGAACACAAATAACCAGAGCGACGAAATAGGACCGCCAATGCACTTCGTGATGGAACCTGATGCCAGAGCACCTCAAAATATTGCCACATTTTTTTGTTCATGGGAGTAAAAGAAAGCACGTATCGGTAAGCTATTGGCCATGTTTCCAAAGAGTTCCGATTCCACATTAAAATATCAGACGATTTGAGCTTTCACGAGGAAAATTTTCTGGATCGGATTATGAATTTCTCGGAAAATTCGCATGGGGTTATTGTTTAACGCGCAAAAATATTCAGGGAGACACTGCACAATTTAACGACAAATTCGCAGGGGGTGAGAATTTCACAGGAAAATTATGCATTTCGCGGAGGGTTGAACGGGATTGCGTGTCGTGAAATGCTCAGACGGGGAACAGTTTACTTGCGTGTTGTGACGTCTCAAATAAAAATCACGAAAAAAACCGAACACATCTGTTCAGATTGTCAATGAGGCAATGGATAATGCACTCTAAAAATAACGAAATGTTGAAATAACGAAATAACGAATATCGGCATGCAACGCGCACTCTCGTGGGTGTATTTGTAAGTATGGTGACATGCGGGCAAACAGGACTAGTTCAGAGGAAATAACTGTATAGGTGCACAATAATAATCGCAGTTATCTGCAGCGATTTGATCGCATCACAAAAGAAAAACGGAACATGCGAACAGATCTTCTTTTTAGAAGAAGTCCACAACTTTTTCCCTCCATTATCTTCGATTATCTTGCGCCGAATGAGGAAAACTTTTCCCCATTTCCCAACTTTTGCTCTTCAACCAAACAGTTGGGAAATCCGTCAAATTCAAGGAAAATTACACTCCTCGTTTTTAATAGTAGATACAATTGCCTCCACGCGTTTATCCCATTTGGATGGGTGGCGCCCCGCCCCAACCCGAACCGTAGGGGTGAGGGTGGTTGGAGGATGGGTAGAAAGCCGGCAGAATTGGAAGGCCCTGAGTAATAGAGAGAGGGAGGGAAGGTCGGTTTGTGGAGGGTTGAGATGCGAAGCACGCACGAGTTATGTTATTGCGGAAAGTTTTCGGGAACTTCCGCTAAAGTGGCACATTCGCGAGATGGCGTCCCGAGTTGCCGCTGCCATTTTGACGCCTATCTTCTCGTTGGGTCGAGGCCATTTTTTAAGGACCGAATGGTACTCATTTGGCACCAGAACTAAGGTTGGAGTAGTTGGAAGTTCACGTCTCTCCACTTCTGCGAATGCAGAAGGCCCACTCTAGGATATTGGGTATGGAATGATCTGCTACGATTATACTGTGGGACCGCAGAAAAGCAATGGACGTATACCAGACCCTGTCGTGGTTATACACGGGTTTCTTGACATTCTGAAAAGGTCTGACGATTGACGGTCAAAGAAAAGACATTCTAAAGGGCAACAACTCCTTGGCTTAGAGATATGCGAAGATTCACAGATGTCCATCTTTTTTGACGACATCCATCTGAGCCAGGAAAGAGCATGGGACATTTACATTGTTCCCGGTCGCCAATTTACAAACCCTGCCGCGACTTTAGATGGCAGGCCAGGGCCCCAAGCGAGCATCAATTTTTCCGAGAGGAGACAGGGTTAGGTAAGGTTCAGATAGCTTTAGGTAAGAAAGAACAAAAATAAAATTTCTTGCGAGTGAAGGGCCCCAATCGAGCATTCTTGCACAAAACGCTCTCTGTCATCTAAAGTCGCGGCAGGGTTTGTAAAATCGCTTCCCGGTCATTTCCATACGACGAATGTGGAGCGTCGTTAACGGTCTGATCTGTGTTTATTTTCATAGTTCAGCAGTTTGGCTCATGCATGGGCTATTTGGAAAAGCTGTTTATTTCCACAGTTAAAAACGCCAAAAGTATTTCACGAGACTTCGTTTTGGATGCAATCAAGACTGACGGCAGAGTCGTAATTTTGTAACTTTGATCAAATTTGACGGACATGAATCTGGCTTCCAGTCTGCGAACAGATGCAATCCACGAATGATTTGTGTTCTTGCTGCTTTTGTTACCGAACGGATACAGTGCAATGGGCATTTTCATTGATTCGACTGAGAACAGGTACTCGAAATCATTGTGTTTTTTGCGAGTTCGAGCTTCAATTTGTATCGATTTAGTGTTTTGGTTGCATTTGATGCAATCCAAAGATCAGTCTATCGTGTTTTGAATGCTCCGGTATATTTGAATTTTGGTTGTTTGCTTTATATCAGTCAACGCTCTTTACATTGCCGGTAGAGGAAGAGTGTTCTGGCCAAATTACTGCTTTGCCATGAATTTTTGTGATACGTACAAGAATAACAATTCGAATCATTGAACTCCGGTTACCTGGCTCGCAGTTTTTCGGTTGCTTTTGTTCGATTCGAGCCCATGCACTACAAAGTGGCCACAATAAGGCCAAAGCAGCTTTGGGGGCAATTCGGCGCAACCACTCATGCAGAAAAAAGTGTCAAGCTAATGGCTTACAAAGTGTCAGTACTCCCGATTCTTGAATATGCTAGGTGTGTATGGGACCCATTTTTGGTGAGCCATATTGAGGCTCTCGAAAAGGTACAGAGAAGTGCAGCTAGGTTCATTATGAATGATTATGGGTACACATCCAGTGTTACAAGGATGCTTAACGAATTAGGTCTTTTGCCTCTCCAACAGAGGAGATCGATGAGACGGCTTTATACATTTAAAAAGATTCTTGGAGGTTCGCTGCTTCTTTCTCTGCCGGACGAAATACAAGCCAACCCTTTCACTAACAGCCGTTCTCATCCATACAAATTTACTGTACCCATTTTGAAGCTCAACACGCATTTTAAATCCTTCTTTCCCAGAACAATTCGGGAGTGGAATTCCCTCCCCAATGACTCACTGATCCTAAAAAATTTACGGGCTCGGTCACACAGTCTGTGCATTGATTAATTTATCTTGTAAATGTTTGCTTGTAAATTAATTGCTGATCTTTTTTGATTTCCCATTCACGTTGTCATGTTTGCATTTATATCGTAAACGAATTACAATTACAATTACAAGTGCTGTTACAGTACTGCAACAGTATAGTTCTTGCGTAAAATTACTTAAAGTACTGTAAAAGTGTTGTCCTTTATTTCAAAGCACCCACTGCATTTTCGTGTGCACAATGATCGCTTCCTGCGCATCATTCGAATCGAGTTTCAGTCCGAATTGCAGTCAGAATTGCAGTCAGAATTGCAGTCAGAATTGAGGTCAGAATTGTAGCCAGAATTGCAGTCAGAATTGCAGTCAGAATTGCAGTCAGAATTGCAGTCAGGATTTCAATGTAGTCAGAATTATTGTCATAATTGTAGTCAGAATTGTGTTGTCTGAATGCCTGATTTTGTGCTCAGCTCCTTTAGCACGGCGAGTGATTCTGCCGACCGTCTCCAAATTGCACTGGATTCGGCCTCCTGCATGTCTTTTGTTTTCTAGTTCGATTCCAGACACTCCAAACTTTTTGCAATGATTCGATGCTTTTCATGCGTTGTCCATGCATTTTTTCAATGAACACAATGACATGGCATTTGACCTGATGAGCGAAATGAGTTGGTGTCGACAATTCACGTTATCACGTACAAATTAACTCATTTGTGAATCTCACATCTCTTGCATGTCAATGAGTCGTTGGAAGTTCCCTTGAGAGATCGCAGTCACTCACTTCGTTTCTTGAGCTAGAGCACACGTTTGGTTGGATATTGTTGGCCTTTCTGGTTGATTGTCCCTCATTGTTGAATTTGTGTCGCATTAACTGACCCTTTTTATTGCTTCTTTACTGCCTTAGTCATTGTATTTTGTTTTATAATTTTCTGAAAACCTTTTGACATCACTGTTTTGTACACGTTCACATTTGCCAATGTTTTTGCAGTTAAAAAATGACAAGAAATTAGACTTGGGCAAAAGGAATTGGTGCATATCATGGTCCATAAAATAAAACTTTTGGTGATATCCACCAAAGGTATTCATTTTGACCCCACAGGTAATGCGAATTGTGGAAATGTTCAGAATTGAAGGAAATGTTCAGAATTGAAGGTTCACAACGGAAAGAAAGGTTCGCAGAATGGTTTTCACCCGTCAATGCAATTTTCACTCATCAAATATCGCCATCCTTCAGGGGTAAGAAAGAATTTTTCAAAGGAAAATTACCAAGTTTCTCGGAATTCGCCAATCGAAGATGCGGAATTTGTATTAATCAACCGTTGCAAAGAGACTTTTTTCGAATACGGAGTGAGGCCTAAATTTGAATACAATCTCGGGAAACTATTTTTGTCTCTGATGCATTTCTTTCATCGATGTCGACTCAGGTTTCTGCCCCATTTCCGTAAAAATAATCAGGTTTCCCGCGAGCAAAAATATCGGTAATCGATCGTATATTCTTTCGCCGAAAGGAAAAAATATCGGTCCGTGAAATTCCCTGCGAAATATTAGGCCATTTCCCTCAGATGTCAGAGAACCCGTGGAAGGAAAGGCCACGGCGAAGAGACTTGTATATTCCCGATAGGATATCACAGCCGATTTTTATTTATTTTCCCCATTTATTTTGTAAATGGAAATGTCTCCAACTTCGCCTGGCTTTCCGTCCAAGATGAAATTTCCCGAGGATTTCTCAATTTCACCGGGTCCCTGTGAGTTGACGGGTGGGGATGCATCGGGGCCTTCTTCTGTGGCAGGTGAGGACTTGGCATTCCTGCCTTGTTGTTTCCGCTGCAGGGACAATGGCTTTTTCTATCCTGCTTTGATTAGTTCGATATTTTTGCGAGACAAACCATACTCCGCTACACTCACTATCGTCTGCGAAATTTGTGTTTCTATTTCTTCGTTTCGAGAGCGATTTTGTGAAATTCAAATGATTTTTGAGAAGGCTTCCGGCCACATTCCCCATTGCAAGTCACCATCTGCATGGTTCAACTCAATCAATAGCCTATTCCATAGATAGATTTTTATTGCGAAAATTTCATTTCTAATTCCTTTTCCATTGTTGCATTGAAAGATGCACCCGTCTGTTGAATTGGTTAATGAGTTGAACTTGATGAATTGCTGTGATGCATGGGGAATACGTTCGTTCGATTCTGAGAGTTTTTGCACAATTTTGATTTTTCAGGGTATCTTGCATGCAAGACTCTAAATCTGAGATTCGATTTTGAACTGATTTCAGCACTTCACCTCGCGAAGCGCTTTAAGTGTTCCACGTGATGTGATGCAAGTGTTCCTAGCCAACATTCTTGAAAGAAGTGAGTTTTTGGAACACAATTCTCCTTTCACGCAGATTTGGAATGTCCACACGGTTTGGGACACTACATGTGCTCCAAATCACTTATGTGAGTTCCAAATCTGCTGTGTGAGCAAAAGGTTGTTTTAAAAATCACAGCATATATGTTCAAAAATGTTCCTAAAAGAACACTTCCTTTAAGACTATGTGTCAAAACAGGTAAAACAGGTGCTCCGAACGGAAACATGCAATTGAATACTCGCATTTAGTGTATCGCCGCTGGTAGTCTGTATTGTTTTTTTTGGAATTGGGAATATAGGGGGTATTCCTCTTCCCAACTTCCAAAATACCGTCTGCAGGAACACCGGTGGAGGCGGCCAATCTCTGCACTGAATTTTTTTTCATCAAACTCGAATATCACCACATCTTTCTGTGAAATGTACACAAGGTCACCCACAACGATAACCTTCCTTCCCTCAATTCGAGCGTCACAGCTGGCATAAAAACAGGAACCGAAAAACTGATGGCTGTTGAGTTCCCGCGGTTTGGCAGGGACACCCTGTGCATGCTGAGCACGTGGCTCATGGAATTGGTGGCTCACGATTGGTTCAAATTTGCGGAAGACAGCACTCGGTTTCTGCGCTGGATAAATTGTTGAACAGGGTGGCCCAAGGGGGTGCTGCAATGTGCAATTTGTCGAATGTCTAGTTCTCAAAATGTCCTCTTCTCATTTGGAGGATATTTGGGAATATTCGGTTGATCATGTTCAAATGAGACAGGGTTCAGAGACCCAAACCAGATTTCCAACTAAATTGTTGTTTGTCATGGCATAGCGATTAATTTTTTTCGCAACTTTTATCAAACAAGTTTTGTCGCAGAGCCATTTTTCACGTCTTCTCTTCTGGGAGTCTCTGTCAAATTCTCCCAAGAACAAAAGTCCACATCAAAGTTGAGAAATGTAGAAAAAAGTTTGAAATCTCCTCCGATGCCTGTGACGTTTCCCAAATTGTTTCACGTGGATTTACTCTCACGGCCGTCTTCCCCATTGCTACAAAACTCACCCTCAGGTTCAACCAAGACCACACTATATTACTAATATAGTAATATATTAGTAATATAGTGTGGTCTTGGTTCAACTCAGCAGCGAATTCAATGGATAGATTTGTGTTGCGAAAATTTCATTTCTATGCACATCGCTTGTACTTTTTCCATTGTTGCATTGAAAGATGCATCCGTCTGTTGAATTGGCAAATTGAACCGGAGGGTGAATATTGTAATGAGGGATACGATGCTTTATTTCTTGAGATTTACTCGTATGGATATCATAGATTTTTAGCCCGGGACTTGATGCGGACCATGTATCATTGGCACAAGGTCCACATCCCTTCCTCGCCGAATGAAAAACTTAGCCTAAAATTTGTTTTCTGGTGTTCCTTTTGACTGCGAACAAAACGGTACATCTGTGGAGAAAAGGCTATATCTATTATCATCATTTCTCAGGACAAATGTTTTCGTTAGTCTTGCCATAGCGATGACCACATTGAAAAAATGTCCTGGAAAGGTAAATCTATGCGCAAAAAGACATCATCTATAAGAGGTGGTGGTCGTCTTCACTTCGCAGATGTTTCGACAAACCTGGTGATTAAATTCCCAGTGTTTCATCTACAAACATTTTTTGTTACAACTGCCTCACTCGGAAGGGCAGACCTCTTTAGCACCAATTTTCCAATTTTTGGTTGTATCTATACATATTCAAGTCGGATGCATTCCTTGTGCCCTTGCACCGAAACAAAAGGCATCATTTTTACTGTGAACCTCTGAATACGAATTCGCAGTATCCATATCTTTTAGTCAAAGGTAGTTTATTTTAGCCTCCGATATCTCGAAAACCAAAATATCTCAGATATCATAATATCATAAGTCTCGTCTTCATAAAATTGGAAAATGAGGCAAAAAATAAATAAGACATCGTCAGGCATGAATAGGGACAGAAATTTTTTATAGAAGTTCATTGATCTGCGAGATACTGGGTATATACCTACAGGTCGTTCCTTGAGTCGACTGAACAAATGGAGTGTGAAAGTGAGTCGTTGCATCGTCCAACAATGAGAAATCTACAATATTCAAACCCCGATGCGAATTTAAGAAATGAGTACGCGTTAGGGCCGATCCCGATTTTGCGCGTATCGAAAAAGTGAAAAATAAAGCTAATCTAACCAAACCTAACCTCTCTAACTTACCTAACCTACTCTAACCAAACCTAACCTGACCAAACCTAACCTTTTCCCATTGTTTCTAGCGTTTTACCCGTTTTTGGAGGGTCGGAACTTTAACACGGAGTAAGATGGAAAAGGGCCCAAACGCGTACTCATTTCTTAAATAAGTCTCCGTACTTCCACCTAATTAGAACGGCGATTAAATAAATAAAAATAAAAAAATTGAAAACAAAAAACAAAAAGCAAAAAATAAATAAAAAATAAAAAATAAATAAATAAATTTTTCAAATGAAACAACACCTCATTATTGCATTCTATGCACAGTGATGTGGCGGATATTGGTGGAATTGCCCCATGAGAAAGGCCACGTTATGTCGAACCAGGAGCGGACTGTTTCGTCTTTCATTATGTCCTTCCTTTGAGCTTATACTCTTTTGACTGAAAGACTGACTGACTGACTGAAAGGCTGAATTCCGTCGTCTTTTGATCAGCTCCGGAATCCTGTCTGTCATGGATCAAAGATAGCTGGATTAAATAAATATACAGGGTGACTCATGTGAAACTAACGACGTTAAACAGTTTGTTACCCGTCTGAAATAGTGTTGACCGTGAGTGTACCACTGGCACTCAAGGACGAACACCTACACAATGGTGCAGAACAGAAAACAGCTTCTCAAAAAGAAAGCTTGTTGACAATGCAACCAAACTGTTCTAAAAAATCAACAAGCGTGTTTACTTTTGAATGGGGTGCCCTGTATTTTTGTTCGGTGAGATTATTTTACCAGAAATTCCGCGAACGATACACCCTACTTTACTGAAAAGTTCACAAAGCTGTGGAAGAGAAAGCTCTATCATATCGATATTGCTGGGCACAGAAAAAATTGTTTTCATATTTCAGGTTTTTTTTGTCCCATTTTGTAATCATAACTATTTTCATTGCGTACTTCAAAATGAACAAGTAAAACCAGTCCAGCTCTTCCTGACCTGATGTCAATCTACGTCGAAAAGGTACGCAGTGGCTTTTTTGCTCTGGTGACTTCCACGGCACATCTCCGGAAAACATAGATTGGCAAAGTGTTACAAAATTTGGTTTCTGCGGTGTTGGGGTTTTCAAGTTTTCCGAAAGGAATTTCCACCTTTTATTTTCTGTTTTCCCTGTTTCCC